>JAAGNO010013101.1:0-28040 GCA_033439905.1 Ceryle rudis | reverse complement strand
ACAAACCCCCCAAAAAACCAAAAAAAAAAAAAAAAAAAAAAAACCAAACAAAAAACACAAAAAACCAACATTCCTCAAGCTGATTTACAGCAGCACCCTGATAAAAATCACATCTGGGCTATTTTTTCTACTAAATCACAGCTTTTACTAGACAAGACACATTTAAAAAGCTGTAATTTTTCTGCAGCCATAAAACAGGATAAAATACCCGTTTTGTTTAGCCCTGAGCATGTAATCTCAGATCAGATTATAAATACTACAGCAGTCAAACACGATATGGTCTTATCAGGAGTTCGACTGTTCTTTCTGATTATTTTTCATTATTCCTTGTATAATTCTGTATAAAAGTTTGCATATTGTCTCTTCACAAAGGAAGCTATTTTGCTAGTGTTTGCTATAATTGATACCATCTAATTAACTAGCAAATTTTTTCTTCCCATATGGTAGGTATCGCCTGGCCGGCCTCCCTGGGGAATACCAATATAAGAACATCACCAGTGCGGAAATTAACTATTGCTTAGTGAAAGACCTGATCATTTGGACCCAGTATGAAATCCAGGTGGCATCTTACAATGGGGCTGGGCTGGGAGCATTCAGCAGACCTGTGACAGAGTACACTTTACAGGGAGGTGAGCAAATCAGACCAATATACCCTTTATGGTTACAGTTTATAGAGCACCTAACAACTTGTAAAACGAATGGTAATTTCAGTCAAATTTGATCGACAGCTTGGGGTATGAAACACCTACAAATTGCAAATGCCTAAATAGAGACAAGACAAGACTGCTGCTATCTCTGTTGTAGAAAAACCTATGAGTGAATTCCAATATTATCTATTTTTTTGGCCCTCATGACGGCATGTTAACACACTTGCAGGTCAGAGTCAGCCACAGCATAAGTAATAAATAGAAATGCTGAAGAGAGCTGGGGCACTGTGGAATGGAATTATAGGATGTGTCACGGGCAGGGGCTGAGGTTACTCTGTCAGGAGAGTCAGAGAGAATATGGCAGGGAATCGGGTTTATCGTGGTCAAGATATGCAGTGCGCTGCATATGCAATATAGGAGACAAAAGCTGGGTAAACCAGTTGCATAAGTTCTGATAATCACAGAATACCTTGTTTTAGAAATATGGAATAAATTGTAAGGAAACTGTAAGAAGATAAATACAGACTGTGGTGCAGGCATTTGCAAAGAGGAAGATAAAAATGATCTTTAAAGCCCTGATTTTTATGCTACAGATCCTCCATACCTTTCTGGGTAAGTGCTTTAAGAAGAGTATAAATTACATGAACAAAAGGATATGTAATTACTTTTTACAACCAGTGTAAGACATGTTTACACCTCTAGATTGGTATAAAAATCTGTGGGATAATCAAGTACCAGGTCCTTAAAGCTTTCATATATTCCCATAATTGCAGGGCTGTGCTGGATTCTGAGCACTGGACAGTACACAGGCTCTGCTTTATTGGTCGTAAACCAATTAAACTATTTTTAAAACTCTCAGATTTACAGTGCATCAGTTAATTTACTATCAGTGAAGAATATGCAGTTGTTTGTTAATTGTTACTAGGAGTATATTATAACATGATTAGATACAGTTTGATATGTAGGGAGATCTTTAAGAAAAGATTATTCATACGCAACACTAATTAACCACAACAATTAAAGAAGAAAGCTATCTATATTTTGTCTTAGGGCATGTAAAGTCTCACGGTTTAGAGGAGTCTAGACACATTCAACCTCTTTCTGGAAGTATTTATTGCAGACCTTGAAATGTTTTTCTTAAAGTCTTCTCCATGCAGTCAGGATTAATGTTTTGTATCCCACTAAAGACCAGATCTCTGCCGAGAATTGGTTTGCACACGGAATTTGAACCTCTTTTGTGAATATGCTTATAATTAATTACTTTGTTTATTTGCACATTTTAAGCTATCACAGCACCTTAACCTTCCATCTATTAAGACTCAGGTTTGGACTTCACCCTCTTTCTTAAACCCTGCAACTGATTCTAATTTCCCTTGATATTATGTGCTGTTATTATCATTCTTTATTGATTGGCTGTCTGTTGTCATGCATAAGGATATAAATCCTCTGTTATAAATTAAGTGTAGTCAGTCCTGCATTCGTATTAATCAGCAAGAGTGTTTAGACTGCAGGACAACCTGCAGTGGCCTGGTTTTCTTTATGTCGGCTCTAAAGGTTCAACAGTGGGTAGACATAGAAGAAAAACTGGATATTTCTTGTTTATTTTATATCAGTGTGTAATAATAGCAGTAAATAACTACTTCATGGATGCTGCCATCTCCTAACGAATGCCTTGCTGGGTTTCTGTGCAAATCACCAAAGGCGTATGGTCTGTTCTAAAAATAGTTGGAGGCTTTTTTACCTGTAGAGTTTGAGCATCATCTGAAACTGGATTAATATCGAGTCTCCATATGTAATGCACTACTGTCCGAAACTCAGCTTCTTTATCTTTCTTGTAGTTGGGAAATGACAGGAAAAGCCAGTGGCTCTTTCTTGCTCTGGAATGTCCCTCCTAAACCAAACCAACAGGAGTAAGAAAAAACCATGTGTAAAACTGCCTTGTAAATCTTATCCTGATTTTAATATGAGCAGAGATAAATGTCAAAGACACACACTCCCATCCATCCCCCTCTCCTGCTACCACCACCACCGCCTTTATTCTGACATGCATTAAATGATGTGAGCTAGCTGGCAAGAACCTGTCTGTCTGCAGATGAAAAATACCCGAAACACCTCATATTAATCAAGTGTGCTATGCAGTCAAAGCCTGGCAGGAAATGAACACTGGGAGCAGATGAACCCATTGGCAGGAGCAGATCAGCACATTGGCATCTTTGTCATACAGAATGTTGACTGGCCATATAAGCTATGGATTTATACCAGAATCTAGTCTATTAATCCCTTATTAGTCCTCAGGCATTACTTTAGCTACTGATAACTAATTAGCTACTCAAAACTCTTTGAAAATCACTGGTTTCTTGAATGAAGTCAAACTCGAGAAGATGCTGCAAGATCTAAACTTGTAGAGAAACTGGCACGTGTCAGTTAGATAAAATGTCAGAAAGACTTACTGGCAAAGCACTGAACATCCTAGCACTAGGGTCAGACAGTTTGACTGTCTCTAAAATCTTGAAAGGCTTTTCAGAGTGATATTCATCCTAATCCTTTGATGCTCTGTATATATAGGTCTTTTTTCATCAGAGTTTCTCCAGCTGTTCCTTACTTTGATGTTGCTTTTCACAGGGATTTGTGCCAACCTTCTGGCAATTTTTACTTATTTAAACAGTATTCGGCAGGACTTTTCATTGCCATATGAAAACGTGAAGTTTTCCAATACCTTTTCATATAAGAATAGCTTTGTGAAATGTATAAACATCTTTCTGGATGGTGATGATGTTGTCTCTGCTCTGTGCTATTGGACATATTTACCTTTTCCTGCAGGTTGATTTGAGAAAGCAGAAGCTTCCATCCTTTACTTTGGTTCTATCCCTTTTGTGTCAATAGCTTTTGTGTCAATGGCATGAATACTTCTGAACTTCTCTCTCTCTGAAAAACTCCCACTGCTCCTTAGATTTAGGCAAGGCAAGCTTTATAAGCAGAGCGGAGACAGAGCTTTCATTACACTCTTAGCATTGACATGAATCTGCTTTTGTTTCTACTTTAAGTGCTACATCTTTCTTTTGATGCATATCCCAAAAACCAGTCTTAGTCCTAAAGTCCATAGGTCTCAACATGTAGTTTATATTGGAGGTTTTTTCCCCCCTTCTGTGCTGTACATGAACACCTTGGAAGACTGGGAAAGTCTGAGCAAAAGGCCCTTACTGAATACAAGAGTGGGAAAGTCACCAGACTAGTGAGTCTTGATGGTGTGGAGAGAAGGATAAAAGCAAGATGAGTCTGTTCAGCCAGGTCCAAAGCGGTTTCCTCCTCAGGCATTAGAAGCTGAATAAGAGACATTTATAAGACAGACAGAAGACTTAGAGAAAATCCAGTTAACTGAAAGCTTCCTACTTTTCTGTAGGAAATAATGTTGAAAAAGGAATCTCTGAATAAGGATTGTCCTCTGCAACCATTCAGTTTTATCTGAGTAGAAAAAGATTTCCTCTAGTTTTTCCTTAGGCTTTTTTGGCAAACACATCTTAAAGATCCTCATTTGCTTCCTTCAAGGAACATGCCAACAGCTTCGGAGCATCCATGGCCATTTTGGGCCTGGGTGCTCCTGTGCAGAAGCAGTTTGGGGTTGAAGTGGCTGGATTTTGTATCTCAGTTTTATCACTGTTAGATGTCATTTGCCATTTACTGCCTTTTTTTTTTTTTTCTTAAACGATTTCACAAAGGTTGTGAAATTAGCGCTTGCCTTGGTGAGGCCTCTAGCCCCCAGCTCTTAATAAAGAAGTAAAACCTTGACCTTGTGAGAGGTATGCAACAAAGGAAGAAGGCATTTCCTAGCTGCAAGAAGCAAAAGTCATCCGTTAGTGCCAAATCAGATTGCGGAGAGTACTTTTTGTCTGTATCGGCTGCAGTTCATAGCACAGCAAAGGATGTAAGCCAGGAGCATAGGGGAATAGGCTTCACAGAAGGAATCCATGCCTCCACGGCAGAATCTCCCCACCACTCCCACTGGGGATGAGCAGTTTAGCACCTCAAGCCAGTGCCTTAAAGGAACAACTGAATCTTCACGTAGAGAAAAACCTGCGCTTCCCTAAGCCTGCCTTATTGAGACATAGAAGCTGTCACCTCAAAGGTCAGGAGCTCTGGAGGAGTAGGAGACTTTTCTACAGGCCTGTGTTGAAGATCTATATTTAAGACCAGTAGTCTGGCTGTCGAAATCTCTGAAGGGTTTACATCCTATTTGCACATAGCTAGAGACAGAATAATTTCATGTACACATGCTTAACCTTAATGCCTTCTCATCTCTCAATTATCTCGTCAGCCAAACCCTTTTAATGGCTTTTATGCAGAGTGCTTCCAGTGACCTTTTCTACTTAGAATGCTGTACATTAACTTGCAGTCCCAGGATTTCCAACCACATGAACTTTATCAGGAAGAAAGTAACAGTTGTTTTGTCTGACCAGTTTGATGAGCAATTCCACTGTGGGATGGTTTAGGAATACTTAATAAACATGAAGAAGTACAGGTTAAAAACTGAGCATGTGAATACTTAGGGATTACTCTTGGAACACCTATGAGACATTGATAGGTCCTGTACAACGAGAAACTTATAGGAAGAGGATAGATATGCACCACTAAATTAGAAAATCCTTTATGGGGACAGTCACAGATTCAATAAGTCACTCACCATGATCTTGGAAAAGTATTTGCATTTTGAAGTGACCAGAAGGTCAACTCTGGTTTAACTTCTGTCAAACTTCTTTTCTTTTTTAAATGCAAAACTGTTCAGATACCCATGGAAATCTTTAATATCAAGACATAAAAGGAGAACTTCATACTGGCACTTTGAAGTAAATTTGAGATTATAATGCCAATATTTTACTGATTAAAAATATAAAAATGTATTGTATTATGTCTTCTGCAGCATAAGTATAAGCTTATTTTAAGCTTATGAATATCAGATGGACCATGTTCTTTCCATTTTTTAAATGCATTCATTGAGATGCAGATGCTGATTTTTCGATAAAGATGTCCAAAGAGGAATTGTAATATAAATCATGATTTCCAACATTGTGAAGGTTTTATGTTTTCTATTAGTCATTCTTAGTATTTTTATTCTTATAGTAGGTACTTTTTGTGCTATAATGTGTGCTATAATGTTTATTCTTGTTTTAGGAAATTATCTGCTAATGAAAGAAAAATATTTGCCTTTTTAAAAGTAATAACTAATGTATTTGGTTATCCACATATCTACAACTGTAGTAAACCTATCCTCAAGTGCTTGCTGAGCTTTTTTTGAGGACTGTCAGGACTGCAAATAAAAACTTGGAACTTGCTGATGCAGGGTTTTTCCTCTCCTAAAAAAATGTGCAATATTTTGAATTGTATCTAAAAGACTCATCAGACTCTTAGAATAAAATCCTCACGATGTTGAGGAAATCTGCTATTCATTGTACAGCATATATGGGATCCTTCACTAAAGAAAATAATGCCCAGAGAGATGAAGCAGCAATGTGTATGCTAATCTGCTCTTCAGGAAAATGATAAAGGCACTGGGAGTGTCCTGCTGGGAGTGGCTGTACCATTAACTCTCAGATCACCTCTGTGTGTTTCTTATGCTCTGGGAAAAACAGATCTTCCTGCAACTGCCCAAGTTCTGCATTTCTTCAAGTGTTGCTGTCCGTGGGTAGCACATGGGCTATGTATAGATTTTCTGTACTATAATTGTGTTACAAAATCAAACTAGCACATAGTTGTAGTGTAGCAGTTTAATGTAAGGAAGAGAAATGAGTGGAGAGGATGGTGCTCAGCTGTCTTTAGCCTTCCTGACAGAAGGAGATTAATCTCTCAATGTTATCCAGGTGACTTTCTGATAACTAACTTGAAGGCTTCTAATTCAACTTTCTTCGGTAATAACAAATCTCTGGGAGTTACAGTATCTGAATATGCAAATGTAAGTAAAGTAAGAAATTTTAATAAAGTAAGAATTTTGATTTAAAAAAAAAAATCTTATTCACCTTAACCACTAATTATACTAAGTATTGCTCACAAAACCAAATTGAAATACATCTTGTGGCTCTCATAATAAACAGTTTCCTCAAAGAATATGAATTAGAAATAATACATTTAATAGAGAACTGTAGCCTAAGCAGCTCGTTATGACTATAAAGTGACTTTAGCAGTAGAGTGACTGTATATCAGGATGATTTGGTGTATCTCTTAACTACAAAAACTTTATGATGTCTACAGGTCATTAAGATGATATTATAAGCTTCCAAAAGCATACAGGGAATTATGATACATGACAGGGAGTAGGGCCCAGATCTAATGAAAATTTAGTGTAGTATCAGATAAATTCTGGGTTTAGAACTCAATAATTATGCATAGCCCATAAATTGTGACATCGGGTTTTAAATTAAGGCAAGAAAATTATGAATAATATTCAGTTTCTGAGGTTAAAAAAAAAATGTGCAGAGCTACAGTTTCAAGCCATGATGCAGTCATCCATGAGTTTGTGAGACAGCATGAAAGTGGATGTCCTTGTCATTTCAAACATGCCATCTTTGAGGATTTCTCCATTTTTCTCTGTTGTTATTTCTGTGTTGTGGATTTCTTTGATAAGTCTACAATGTCCTGGCTCTGTTGGCTGCAATTTTGCTATAGCTTGTATACCAGTTGAGAATAATGCCCTTTTATGTCTCTTTCAAACAAAAACATAGCTTTTGGTGGAAAAAGGGGAATTTTTACATTTTTAAAATGGATGTTTGGATTCTTGTCCATACAATGACTCAGCTTAAAAAATAATTTAAAACTTCAGAAGTGACCTGTTTTTGAAAAGTATGGAGCAAACCCACTGTTTCTCAATGGGAATTGTAGATACTTTTTAAAAGCACAAGTCATTTGGCTGTGGTATAAATTTTCCCTTGGAAGCAGAAGGAACAAAGCTTTCCAGGCTTCAAAACCACTTGTGGATAGTTCCTCCTTCGTAGAATACAAATGCACATGGCTGGCAATAGTAATGTTTTTGAAGCTTTCTTAAACTTATTTTATAGAATTGGAAGAGTCTATTTTTTTTATATTCGAATAGCAGTTTTGTTCTCAAACTTACTATAAACTTGATAATTTCAGACAAACCGACCTATCTGTTAGTATTCCTTCCTCTGAGAACTATAGAAATGACATCATAGAGCAATAAGTTGAAATTTCCTAGAAGGTATTTAAAGAGACATTATATTAAATGGCAAAATATTTAGGTGTTATTTTTTTGTAGTATGAAAGCACCACGTTCTGTGCTTTCTTTTGTATTGAGAAAACATCTGTCTAATTAAATACTTGGCATAAAATGCATATGCAACTTTTAGTGGATTAGGGGATGTATTGGCTCAGAATGTGTTATATATAGTCAATTCAATATACATCAATGACTATCATATCAAGATAAACCAAGAACATCTGCAATTCCCAAGAAAAATCTTTATTGTGTGATGTGACTGGTCCTAATTCTTTAAGCAGCAGTAAATAATAAACAGATGCTGTTGCCAGATTATAATTCACAATTAGAACTTTAATTGTGCGAACTCCATGTTTGCTTCTCTGATCTGGGGAATTGTGCAGTATTAGAAGACTCAAGAAATTTCTTTCTGAAACTGTTCATTCTCTGTGCAGTCATGGATAATTGAAAGAGATGTGTTCACCTATCATTACCTAGCTTCTGTCTCAGGTCTTTATGAGAAACTCATGTGTGGAATAATAAGCTGCAGAAATCATTTCATCCCCTCCCCTTGAAAGAATCTCCAATACAGAATGAGAAATTAACCCGATTACCCTTCTTTCCAAATCACTGCTGGTTCCTGTTTCACGAGGAGTACATCCTTCTCTTAAGGTTGTTATTATTTTGTGACTCGCAAGTGAAAATCAATGGGTTCTGCGTTCATCTTTCTCTTTTGTCCCCTCATCCCTCCTCTGCTCTGTTTTATTTTGTTCCCCTCTCTGCTGACTGGGAGCAGTGCCAACAGCTCCACCGCAGAATGTGCAAGTCGAAGCTGTGAACTCCACAACCATCCAGTTCCTCTGGAATCCTCCACCCCAACAGTTCATCAATGGTATTAACCAAGGATACAAGGTAAATAGAAACAAGATTGCTGTACCTTCACATAACATTTCCCATAGCAGTCCTGGTATTTAACAGTTAGAAGTTGCATCTAATGATCTCTGAATCTCCAAAATGGCTGTATATTTTTCAGAAGTATCTTACACAAGTATAGAAGAGAGAAGCGAGCAAGTTTTGCCTCTAACATTTGCAGCTTATGTAAGTTCTGAAAAGGGAATATTTCATAGTCTAGAAGACCTAATCCCTCTGTCATTTACCTGGAGAATTTCCAAAGCCAAAAAGCTGTTTGTTGTCAGAGTTTGGAAAGTCAGCACAGGAGATATGTTGTTGTGCCGCTGAAAACCAACCTTGAGATTTCTATTTACTCTAATGCAAAATTTCCATTCATTTCATTAGGAACCAATATATCACACTAAATATTTTTCTTGACTTTCCCACTGATGCTTTGGGAAATATAAGAATGTAAAATTTATTAATCACGCTTGATGACGCGGAGTTAGCATGATAAGTCCCCGTTGATGGGGCAACTGGCAATATCTATTACAGTACGCAGAGGAGAGAGTGCTTAACAGAGCACTTGTTGGTACTTTGACCACTGGAGTGTATGCTAAGAAGGTTGCTGGAGTGGTTTATTTCTGTCTCTCAGGAAGAACTGCTTAATAGAAACTCCTTCAGTGGTATAGCAGTAGGGGCATAATAAATGAAGGGTTTAAAAACATTCATGCGAAGAACAAAGACAAATCTCAGTAGGAATCACAGAGCCAGGAGAAGGGAAGATGGGTACTTTTCATGAGCAGACACAAGGAAGGTTGATTTAGGTGTTCGGTGAAGGAATGTTGAGTGGGCTGTGAAGGATGTGTAGTTCAGAAAAGAAGCTATGAATTGAGGTGGATTTAAGGAGTTTCAGAAGACTTGACCCTTCTTTAAGAATGTCTCAAAGTGATGGAGAAAGTAAGACAGAATTATGCATAGGAGTTTTAGTATTTTTGCCCAGATCTATGTATTTCTCATAAAGAACAGCAGTGTTTTCAGAATCACATTGCTATATACATGTAGATATATATGACTTTTTCCCAGAGAAGGAATCAGTTCTCATGACTAGGTGACTGACAGGGCTGCAGGAGTATATTCTGAGACCTCAGTACAGAAGTAGTACTTTGCTTCTGTTCAGAGTCTGGAGAATAAAAGCACTTTTGGGGCTCAGTGGACTGCAGTGCCCTGTAGTTTTCTGGTACAAGTCTAAGCATGGTGAGCTCAGTCATATTTACAAAAGTCAGATTTTCCAGATTTTTATTCTTTGTTTTATTCAAACTGAGTTTCAGTCTAAAAATCCTTAGTCTCATCACATAACTACCTCTAATTTGTGTCTCAGTTTCTTTAGCAATAGTAAAAAATAATTAAAATTGTAATTTGAATCTGTCAGTGGTCAGTGAAAACTTTTGAAATGATCAGAATTTCTCTTTCTTTGAATTTCTTTGATTGCAGTAGATTGCAACAGCTTTACCATTCCTGTTTCTCATAGGGATTGTGAATTGCAATATGAGAACGTTTCTGTCAGTTCCTTCTATAGCATAGTTTTTTGTATGATTTATACGTTATTAGTAGTCAAAGGTGGGCCTTTGATTTCTTAAGGATTAAACCCATATTTTCCTTTAACTGACTGAATTGGTCACCATTATTTTCTGCAAGTTTCCTGAAGAACGTGCAATGAAATGTACTCAAAAGAGGGAATTTCGGTCCTTCAAAGTTGTAGATGCCAATTGTAATCCACAGAGGTGATTTAGAAAAGGAAATAAAGCTTACTATGCCATCAACCATTTTCCATTTTTATCTTTTCTTTGAAATTTATTTGCACTTCAAGAAGTTGTAAAGTGCACCTTTTCAAATATGACATATTCCTAACAAAATTACTCCTTGCAGTCCTCTAACTGTGCTTTCTGATTATCAGAAACTACAGACATTGGCTAAATGTGTCAAATATGGCTCATTAATTTTAGGCATCTATTCATGTATACAAGTAGCACGATTCACACAGATAATGAATAAGGCCTAGACTTTTAACATGCTTATATAAGCCACACAGTAAAGATTTTTGGACTAAACAAAAATTTCATAAGCACTTTTAAAGCTTTAGACCCCTAAGCTGTTAAGGTGATTTCAAAAATTATTTTAAAATTTCAAAGTCATTTGCCAAAAGTGAATTTTTTTTAATCCTCTCTTAGGTACCTACACATAAGGTACTCCACTCTAAAAAATATTGATCACCCAGAAGTTACACTGAGATGAATGAAACGTGGAAGAATGAGTACATTTGACAAGCACGCTATTTTAAATGCATGAAAATGTCTTCAGGAGTCTTAACTTTTGGGACCCAGCTGTTGAAAACTGTAGTAATCGTCTTTATAACCATTTCTATTCTTTCTGTAGTTCCAGAACCACTTGAATCCTTCACAGTGTGGATATGCCCAGACCACTGAACATTGTTATACTCTTAGCCTGTTAGGCTAGGCTGGTCAATGGGATGCTGAAGGGGCTGTGGGAGGGGAAAGAAGATGTGTGGTCACCCCTCCCCTTCCCTTCATCTCACTAACCTCCCCAGCCAGTGGAATCCTTAAAGAAGCCCCAAAATGAAATAAAGCATTTATCTTGGAGTAGGACTGAAAGTACTTTTCTTCCTTCAGCTTCCTTCCAGCAGCAAAGACTGTCCGGACTGGTCAGAGCAGCCCCGAGAGAGACAGAAGACTCACAGCATACAAGAAATAATTTGCCGTAATTTTGGCATTGTTCAGCAGCAGACATGGAGAATTGCAATACCTCCATTGTATTGATATGTCCCCCATCAGCAGTGAGCATTATATACATCCCTCCAGTTATCATAGTAAGAATGTTATATCCATCTGTTCAGTGTCAGAGCTGACAGTCGTTTACCAGCATTACTTGGTTTTTTTTACAATCAGATTAAGATGGTTTTGGCAGCCAAACATACTTTGATTCCAAATAGACACAACTTCTAATGAGAGCTCATCCATGTTTAAATTTTCTAGCTTCTAGCATGGCCAGTGGATGCTCCAGAGACTGTGACTATGGTCACCATTGCTCCAGATTTTCATGGTGTTCATAGCGGCTGCATCACCAACCTGAAGAAATACACTACTTACTATACATCGGTTCTGTGTTTCACCACACCTGGCGATGGACCACGAAGCACACCCCAGCTCCTGCGCACCCTGGAAGATAGTGAGTAGTCAGCACTGGTAGACAACCTCAGTGCTCGGATTTTGTTTGGCTGGATATAAAATCCACAGTTTTCAAATCTGGGTGCTTAAAGTTTGACCTCATGTTCACAGTCAGTTTGCAAGCTCTTGTCAAGTTACTTTGCATCATTTGATGATCCCAGCCAGTTGTCCGTGTGTGTTCTTTTAGCCTGTGGCAGAAGAATGATGTTCGGTATTTTTTTCATTAGGGACTAAACCTGGATGAATTCTTTTACATTTATCAGAACCTGAAAGCTTTATAGTCTGGTTCAGCTAACATGCAGCACATTGTTTATGTCTATGAACCCTTATGGTCTTAAATCCATGTTCAGACATCTGAATAAACGTAAATTGATCTTCTTAGGAATTGAGCATTGGAACTTCCTATGGAGGTCAGTGATTAATTTACAGTTGTTTACTTCTGTTATTTAATATATTGGAAATGTCTGTATCTATATTATATTAGAAGTGTTTGTATAAAAGAACCAGGATAATAACAATGCAGTAACTTTTGCAAAACTGGAGTCAGGATGCAGTAAAATGAGCTGGACAGTTTAGCATATAAATTATTTCCTGCATCAGAAAATGTTTTGGCCTCTACAGCCCTTGGGAAGTGTTTTCTCAAGACATATTTGGGACTAACAAGTTTAGTGGGTGTCTGATGCAGATAACCACATTGCAGTGGCCCTCACAGATAACCATGTGTCCACAGTGATCTTGGCTCTGGATAGTACTTCAGTATCTTCCAGGCATAGAGCATCATAAACACTGCTGCACATTTACAGATCCAAAGCAGAATTAAAAAAAAAAATGTTTAATACATCCGTTAAGGTATTGTCTTTAGAAATACTACTTTGCATTAATTATAGTCTTTCAGGTTAGTCGGTGTTCCTGTAGAGGAAAATAGGATTGTCATTAACATTCACAGAAGTGAAGCTCAGAGTGCTAATCCAATTTTTCATGAGATACTCTTGAAAGAACATGAAAAAAATTAAATACTTTCCCATGTATTTTCCTTTTGTGGTTGGTCTCCGTCATATGCTAGACCTGTGCCCTAAGAGCAGAGTGTGGACTTAAACATTTGCTTGTTCGAAGATCACAGATAGCAATTTAACTACTGGAAATGTATGTGAATCATTAATATGAACTCATACTACTTTATCTTGAGTTAAAGCAAAAGGCATGGGCAAAAGAGAAACATGCATTATATTCCTTTGTTTTCCTAAGGAAATGAAGTTTTTGACAGTAATGTTTTGTAAATGTATTCAACTGTCTGTCTTAAGTCCATCTGTCTTTCTCCCACTGATGACATTTGAACCCTGTGGCTAATTGCAGAGTGAGTACAGAAGAGTAAGAAACCAAAGATACAAGACTCCTAAGATTTCACAAAAATTAATCAGCTGGGAAGAGGAAATTAATATTTCTGTCGCAGAAATGAGCCTTACATACTTCACGCAAAGTGGGAGAAGGGGCAGAGCACTGACATTGAGAGAATTTCAGGGGAATGCTTGGATTGTGTGTTATTTTAAATATAAGAAAATTCATCGTGAAACATAAAATGAGAGAAAGCCAGGCCTGTATTTTGTAAAACGTTTAAATCGTTTCTTGGTGTATGCAGCTACATGCTGCAAGGAGCCTTAGCAGTAGAGATGAACTGGGCTTTTTTTATTTTTACTTTTTTTTTAATCCTTCAGAATTGCTTTACTCGGTTTTTGTGGTGCCTGAGAAGTTAAGTGCAGGATGGCATAATGCATCTTTGCAGAGAACTCACTGAATCTAAGTTGGTTCAGCATTTATGTGGTCGGGGAAAAAAGCTTCGAAAGAGCTGTCATTCATGTTCTCAGGTGATTGTTTTCTATCCGTATAGCAAAGTCAGGGAATCCTTTAGAAAAAAAAATAATGCAAACAGATCCGTTTGCCGATGAACTGTAGGTCAAATACAATCTGACACCCAGTCAGAAGCTTTGTGTCCTGCTTGGAATAACCTGCACCTGGTGTTCATTATGACATAAAAATTGGACCGCAACTGCAGGAGCTAATTGGAGTAAAGCTTTGTGAGAATGTGGTTTGCAAGTCTGCAGATATGTGGTCCCAAATAGTGCATGATTGCTGTGCTCTTGTTGGGTATTCCTGAGATCGCTACCAGATCGGCAGTTCTTTCTGTGATGCTTTGGCTAGTAGATATCGCAGAATGGATTTGGAAATTTTCCTCACTAGGCTTGCAAATGTGGTTGTAGCCGACCTACTGGCAAGCTTTGTGGGTTTGGGTTTTTTTTTATCATAGCTGGAGGGGAATGAGAAAGTGGACTAAAGTGAAGAGGAAACAAAATATGAAATTGCAGACGAGAAATTGCCAACTGATGTCACTAGAGCTGGAGGATAGTCGGGCAGGGATCCAATGACAGAAGCACAGTGAATATAAAGTGAACAAAAACTCCTTTTTCCAGTACATCGATTGAAGACAGAGCAGCAGTTGGATCAAAAATCAGTCAGGATGTCTTCCTTGAAGATCAGAATTGAGGGAGGATGGCATATTCTTGACAGTCATTCCATTTTATGCTCTTTCATTGCACACTAGGGAGCTGAAATTTTTAAGAGCTCTTGAGCTACATCATAAAAATCCTTTAAAAGTTTCACACACTTGTATTCATTTTACAGAAGACAGTTGCCATTATGTTGGACATTTTTAGAGTTGTTTTGAGAGAATCTATCCAAGCAGTGACTTGGTGACTCTGTCCTTGGTTTGACCTTGCATAGACAAAAGGCTCTTGGTAGGTGAGGGGCGTGCTGGTTTTGTGTTGCTACAGGCTGAAGGCCAGATAAGCTACACACAGCAGCGCAGGTAAACACCACACACTGTCATTGAGGGAAAACAGCAAATATAGTCACATCTAGGCTTGCCAACCTGATTGTTTTAATTAGATTAGATCAAGAAGGGAGGCAGAGTACAAGTTGTGTGCAAGTCTCCTGCTGCCACTCTCTTTAGTTCTCTGCACAGTTAGGATGATGACTGGATAAAATAATTTATGTGATGATAGCCAGAATGCTTCTTAACACCTTGTGTTCTCCCTTCTCCCCTGCAGCTCTCACTGATGTTTCCAGCAGGTTTCCCTTGGCCCCGTCTCAGTGTTTTATTTGTTCAGCCCTAACCTTGCCACATGAATCAGATCAGAAGTAAGTGGGGTTCTCCTGTTAACAGATTTCCTTTTCTGATTGCCAGAGCCAGGAGCGGTGGGACACCTGAGTTTCACTGAGATTCTGGACACGTCTCTCAAGGTCAGCTGGCAAGAACCTGTAGAGAAAAATGGCATCATTACAGGCAAGTATCAGCTGCTATCTCCTTTTTTCTTTTTCAAGTGTTTGTGGGTGGAATGTATCGTCGCAGTGCAAAAATGTTTGCGTAATAGAGCATTTAGGGAGAACTGGCCTCTGTGAGCGCTGGTTTCCTGGTCCCTCTTTTGGTAATTGAAATGTCAGCTAGGGCACATTATAGAAAGTACAGGTCCAATTACTGGCAGCTCATGATTGTGGTCACTGAAAAGGCAGTCTGTATTAGAAATCAGCTCCCCATGGAGCTTCTGGTCTTGTTAAATCTTCTGTGACCGCCACCTGTGTTACTAAATTTCTGAAACTTTGTGAGACAGCGTTTGGCCTTTGCCCTGAAGCTGGGGGGGTTCCTACATGAAGTTTACAGCTGCAAAAATCTAGACTGACATTGCTAAGATCTGCAATCAAGACCAAGCCTGAAATCAGCGGTATGCTTTGTGATCAAGTGGTCTGACTGTGGCCTGCGTGACAGTATTTGCATGTCATTACTTAATTTTGTATAAACCATCACAAGGGTTCAGAACTCTCTTGTTCCTCTTTGATGAGCTTGCCATTTGACAAGCTATTTATCTATTTACTGTATGCCAGTGTAGATACAACATCAGCAACTTCATTATTTTTTCATAAAGGAAGCTATAAATAGTTGAGGAAAACTCTAGTTCTTATCAGCAGAGGCAATATTGTTTTCAGATGGGAAACTATTACAGCTGCACAGGGTGGACATTCCATTTAACAAAGGCTTTCAAGGTTTTAAAGTGCAAGAAAGCTCCCAAATTAAATTACTGGAGCTAAAAATCATAGGAAGGGAGAAGATAATTTCACATGGATCAAAATAATTTGTTTTGGGAGCATTGACATTGAAATGTTTAAAAAAACTTTTTTTTGAGAAATTATTTTGTAATCTGTAAAAACATTTTAGGAGTTAAAAACCCCAGACTTTCTGGCTCCTGAGCATTGAAGCGCTATATCTGTCTAATTTCCTGAAGCATTTTAACTTTGACAGGTCTAATTATTTCGATAGGACTAGCACTTGTCAGTGTTTTCTCTGTGTATCTGTAACATGCACCATTTGTACACGTCTTCCGTGCTGTTTATAATATATGTGGTGTCCTTACGCAGATCATCTTATGCCTTTATTCCATAGTAACCTTCCTGAAATATGCATTGATTTAAGTGGTTCAAGAACAGAAACTAATGACTTCTGAAAGCAGAGCAGTATTGATTTGGTGAAGATGGCCAAAGCTGTCAAGCCAGAGTGCTTAAATTCAGGTGCCTAAATCCAAGTCTAGCTATCTAAGTAAGATGATGTAATCTCATCCTTGTTAAGCATAAGTTAGCAGCACTACGTTTGGTGTTGCAGAATTGATTGGCTTGAAACAAGCTGCTGCCTCCTAGAATGGGTTGAACCTGGTGGAGTGACATGATGGACTGTTTTATATTTGGGGCAAATTGTTTAAGAAGGAATTACCTCAAGAAAACCTACTGTTCATGAAGAAACACCGGTGTAAAAATAATAAAGAAAAAGAAGCATCTTTAATGATGCAAATTGCATTTTGGATAGAAGAAAAGTACAGCAAAATTGTTCATGCCCCATGTAACTCAGAGGTTTCTAGAGGGCTGCTTGGAGATCTGAGTGCATAGGGAGGCAATTATTCATCATTTCTTCTCATTGATATCTTTATGGGACCTTCTTGTTCCATGCACCAGAGGTGGGTGGAGGAAAGCAGGGAGGGTGGTGCCCAGCAGCCAGCCTGCTCTGGGAAATTGCCCATTACTCTTGCTGTAAATTTCAGTGTCTTCTTCGTTCCCTCAGTAAACATTGATTTATGAGGACCTGGATGTAGACGGACAGTTTGTGATTGGGTGTACTGCTCTCTTGTAGAGAATTTACTCCAGATCAACAGAAAATTATTTCTGAAACTCCTCTGGTCATTAGTTTCCGTTAGGCAGCATTTTGTGGAGAGGGTGTAGTGCCCAAGCACACGGAAAGTCTCTGAGGCACCCTTTCTATTCTCACTTACACTGAAGCCAGAGGAAACGCTCAGCTCAGGCCGGCTGGACTCCTCCGTATACTCTTCTGGCAGCAATTGTGTCTGTGAAACAACCCATTTTTACCAATCACATGTCCTAAGGTTCTGCCCATCTGTCAGTCACTGTGGCTTAAGTGCTACTTGGGGGTACAGTGGATGTTGTTCCTTTCCTTCAGCATTTTTTCATCTATTTTTGTTATGCATGATTACACTGGGCTTTGTGTTTGCTCGGTAGCTATATATGTATTTTCTGTTTGCATTTCTTTGTGTGACTAGAATTTAAATATACTTTCAGGAGTGAAATATCCAGCAGTAAATGCTGCCTCTTTGCCTTTTCTTCAATTTGTGTGTGAACTCAGAATATTTTTCCCGGTCAACGTTTTTTTTTCAGTAAATAAATACACAGAGACGATGTTCCTAATGGGTGGGAAAACTGGGTCTCATCCCTATAGTCACAAGGGAGAAAATATAAATAGTTCAAAGAATAATCGCCAACATTTGATGTATATCCTAAGCTTATCTAGACAGGAGAGAAGATATCTCAGGCACTTAAGGTTGCCTAGTGCATGGTGGATGAAACTTTCTCTTGTTCTTAAGCAACAAATGGATGGGGGGGCATTAAAAACGTCTCCTGTTTATCTTCTGCTTATTTATTGCTTTGAGCAACCTGGTTTGTTTTTTTCTGAGGTGATACTCCTTGATTCCCTCTGCCAGCCCATGTGTAGGGTTCAATGCAGGCATAGCAGGGTCATCCACAGCTCCTGGGCAGACAGATGAGCCATGGCGTGGCCCTTTCCTGGCCTGTCCTCCATCCATGGCTGCACGTGGATGTTCTGGTGGCTGGGGACACGGCTGCTGGTTTTGTGTCCTGTGTTCAGATAGTGGGGAGAGGTGCAATTGCACCTTCCTTGGACTGTTCCTCATTCTTCCACGTTGCCCTGGGTGGAACAAACAGCACCCATAGCTTTTGAAAGAAAGGGGTGTTTGTGGTTATCATTCTGTTTGCAACTCCTTCATGCCTCTTCACTGAGCATCAAATAGAGCAGGCAGCCATCCCCCGTCTTTCTGTTTGCCCTCTATTAATAAAGGCAATAGAGTCCTTAAATGTTGTCAAAATATTCGTACAGGTTATAATCTTGTCTGTGCTACATAAACTCTGATCACTGGTAAATGGTTCTCAAGCCTTTTCAAAGAGCATAAAAGCACAACAGTGTCTCTGAGAAATTGGTAAATTACTAACTTAATTCCCACTCAGACACTTAAAACTGGTTCCAGATGAGTATTCAGGAGTTTTTCCCCTTCCCATAGGTAGTGTGTAGTCAGACAAGCGGTTGCAGGATAGCTGGAATGGTTGAAGTATCACCCCTCTTTATCGCTGCAACACAATTAACGACTGTGTGAGTACTCTGAGCCCATTGTCATGCAAAAAATAGATTAACAGGAATCTCTGTCAGAGATGGCAGCTAGCACTAGAGGAAGGATAACATCTCACACCTCTCAGACTCTTGCAGAAATATTTGTCTCCTCATGCTTTTAGTTCATGAGACATTTCTCTGTTGATCTATACTATAAGGTATTTTGCCATGTCAATTTGTATATGTTAATCAGCTTATCATGGTTTTAAATGAAAGGAAATAAAAACCATCAAGTCTCCCAACTGGTCTGAATTCCTCATTTTAGATGATGGGAACAGGAGCCCAGTAGGGAGTTTCTTTAGCCGGCTTGCCTTGTGCGTGGTTCACTCAGTGGGGTTCCTTTCTGTTAGTCCTTTTCACTCACTTCCATTTCACAGGCATTCAAGAGCTATGTGCATTCCCCCCCCACCCCCCCCACCCCAGTCAAATCACAAAGAAAGCTGCAATCAAGCAAACTTTTCAGACATGTTCTCCGGAGACTGGCACAGTGAGGTTCAAATGGGTTCAAACAAGAATAAAGTGGGACTGGTCAGGGGGAGGACAAGCAGATTTGGAGGTAAAATTGAGCAAATCAGACAGTAGAAAGTTTCAAAAGTTCTTGGAAGGAAATGGTTATAAAAATGATAAAAAGGAAAGCCTGCTTACTATAGAAGAATAATATGGAGGTCAGAGTGAGTGCAGTTTTGGACAATGCATTGGCTACACTATGGTTTTGAAAGAAAGCATAATGATTCACCCTGCTGAAGGATTTGTGCGGGGAACAAGCAGTGGGGAGTAGAGGTTTTGCAGTTCCTAGAAGATTCCTGCAATGTTCCTGCCTGATTGTTATTGTCAGATTTGTAAGTATTTCTAGGTATACAGCAGTGAAGGTTACTTCAGCCTGGAAAGGGAGTATAAGCACATATAGATTTTTAATTAGATATTTCAGCTGGTGAGAAGATGTTATATTTTCCAGTGTGTTTTCCTGTTTGCTTCATGGAGTTCACAGAATGAAAGTCTACCCTTTGCAAGATTATCCCCATGTTTCCAGGCCATTTCACAGCAAGCACTGCACCATCGTGGAAAAAAGAGACAGTCTGAGACTTCATGTCCTCTCCCATCTGTAATCTGATGGGCAGATGATACCCCCGTGGGGTACCTATATCAATGTCTCATTGGAAATAACAATAGTAGAAAAATACTTCTGTATTTTAGCCAGTGCTTACTTAAGCTTTCTTTATTCCTGCTTATAAAAGGTGACCACAATGGAGTAGAGCTAAGAACCAAGTCATGCCACCATTGACCACGAGCGAATCTTGCAGGCGCGAGAATTTACTAGTTACTGTATAACTGTGCTTTAGAAGAAAAAACTAGACCCCACCACTGCTATGGTCCCCCTGACTTCTGTATAATTGTTTTTCAGGGTACCAGATCTCCTGGGAGGTGTACGGCAGGAATGAATCTCGTCATGCCCGCATGCTCCAGAACACGACGCTGGAGTACAAGATCACGGGGCTGTCATCTCTCACCACCTACACAATTGAGGTGGCAGCTGTGACTGCAAAAGGCAGCGGATGGGTCACGTCCTCCACCATCTCTTCTGGTGTGCCGCCAGGTTGGTAAAACTGCATGAAACAAATTAAAATGGGCTGATTCTTCATTTTTCTATGTTCCAAAGATCCCAAGTTACTTTGCTTCGATAATAATAAAAATGGATTTATTTAGAAAGCAATGGAATTCTTTTCCACATAATTTAAATTTAATTTTTAGAACAGATTAAAATGTTAACATGAACACTCTTGAAATTTGAGATTACCAGGAAGCTGAGGCAGTTTAACACAAACACAACCCAAAAGTTGTAGGGATGGCAGAGGAAATGGACAAAAGTAATAAAGTGGATACAATACAGAATGTCTTGATTTTGACAAAGTAACATAAGAATGAAGCCAGAATCAATTCAGAAAATGTTGCTTTGGGGGAAGAATAGTTTAGATAATGTTAAAAAGAAATGGGTTTTCCCATTTATAAGTATTAAAGCTTATGTCAGCAATGAGAGGGTGCTTGTATAATGAAACTAAAATCTTATTTACAAGATTTGAGAGCTGTGGCCTGAGAAAGATCTGGGCAGAGGTAGTTCTGTACTGCATTGTCTGAGTTGCCACCTGGGCGCCTGTAAATGTAAGCCTTTTTGCAATTTCTTTTTAAAATTCTACGCTCTCCCTCATCCAGTATAGAAAGCAAACTAAAAAGCCAATTCACACCTCAAACAAGCAGTTTCAGTTAATTTATAGGTTACAGAAGTAGAATCTTCCAAAAGTGGAGCAGTTAGCGTACATCACTGATGGTAATCTAGTTTTTCCCTTTTCCGTTATATTTGAACCTTTCTATATGTCTTGAAGTATCTTTGCCTTTCTGTTCCCTAATCATAGGTAATTGTGACAAGTTGTAGACTGGATCAATGCCGTGCTCCCTGTTGTTAGCCAGATAACAGCATTATTCTACTTGGTCAGGGTTAGTTTATCGATCATAGTTCCCATAAGTGTAAAGTAAGAATCAAGAAATACTGTGTATTTGTGCATACTTGAAATATATGCCAAAAAGCTGCCCATTTTTTGCCTGTTGCATTTGCACGTAGTTACAACATTATGAATGATTACTGATTATAATAGTAATTTCCATTACTTACAATTGCAGGTACTATTGGGAATTTATTCTAAACAATCTATATTTAATCTTTTTCCTGGGCTTGCTTTTGTTGGTAATTCAGATAATATTAAAAATGTAAATGATGCTGTAAACTTGACTGATGTGAGCCAAAGATCTGCTTGGGGTTGCAGATTTTTCCTCATAGAAGGTCACCTTCTTTATTTCCAACAGAAATTAAAAAAAAAATCATCTGCTTTATTCAGGCATCAGAAACGCCCTCTGAACCTATTTGTGCAACTTCTTTGAAATAGCAGCTGTAATTCTGTAGATGGGCTCTTTCTTTTCTTACTTATGTGTAAAAATGTGGTGCGTGCTCAGAGCAGCAGAAATAGTAATACCATATGCAATACTCTATCAAAAAGAGGAAAAACCCCACAGGTATTTGCCTTATTATAATTGTTACCAGGGTATTTTATATGCTGAAGCAATGTCAACCTGAGTTACTGGGACCTAAATGAAGAGTGTTTCCACCTCTCATTTCCATTTCTGTTTCTTCAGAACTTCCAGGTGCTCCATCCAACCTGGTGATTTCCAACATCAGCCCTCGCTCTGCCACGCTTCAGTTCCGGCCAGGGTATGATGGCAAAACCTCCATCTCCAAGTGGATAGTCGAAGGCCAGGTACATCCTTCACAAAAAAACCTCGTAATGAAGTTTCTGAGGGGTTAAAAAGGGTCTAAATAGTGAATTGCTGTTTGGATTACATTTTTTTTTTGTTTAACTTGGGATCAAAACTCTTAAGCAAATGGCCTGGTGGTAGCTGTTCCGAGGGTCCTGGAAAGGCTGGAATGCAAGAGAGCTCGAGAGGCTTAGCTGAGAAATGCTTGTGTGGTAGCCAGTGAGGAAAGGGTCAGATGAATGCTGTAACTTCTGTTCAAAGGAACAAAAGAAAACTATGATATATAACATATATATGTATATGTGAGAATGCTTATCCTTTAAATAATCCACATAGATTTTTGTAAAGCAGCTTTGCTTCTGTTCAGAAGAACACCAGATGCATCATAAGCAGCACATACAGCAGAGTTTAAGTCCATCCATTTATTTAAAACCGGATTTGAAACCCGTGTTTAGGTTTTGCTAGGTGTATTTTCAAACCAGATGCAAACCTGGAATTATTATCTCACACAGTCAGAAGTATAGGAAGACTTGTGCTGCAGAGTAAAGCTACCATTATTCATGAGACTCAGTGTATTTTTCTGTCTTGTAATGGGTGTATTTTTCTATCTTCTAATGGAATATACTGAGGTTTTCTATCCAGGCCTCTAGATATGAATAGGATGAATTCTCTTCTTCATCAGCTTTAAACAAGATCCCTCTTTCCCCTGTCATTATGCCTTGGAGGAGTTATATATTCCTCATTTGTTCTCCTGACAGATGAGCTTTGCTTCTTCCTTTCCACCCACAGATCTTTATAAATAATATAATCTGTTTTTAAGACCAAATGTTGGACTTCTTAAATCACCGTCACCACTTAGACATGTTGATACAATCACTTCACTTTATAATGAGGTTGTTGTGAACAAGTTGGTAACATTTTGTACAATTTACATACACATTATTGCGTATTACAGAATTAAACACTGAAATCCTATAATGTGGTGGTTTGGCACATTCTGAGAAGTATTTTTGTGCTGGAGCACCACGTTGATATTTCTAGGAATTTGTTAATTCTGTGAGTTGCAGAGGGCCACTGAAGTGAAATAAATTTGAATGCTTTAAATCTGCAGTAATAATTACCATGAAGTTCATCTGTGTCCTTGAAGAGCCCCGGGTAAAAATATTGGTTGAAGGGTTCTCAGTGTGCAAGGAGGGTAGGAAGAAACATTCTTGTTCACAGAACCTCATCACCATCTCATGTGTTGCTAGAAAAGTCAGGAGGATAGTGGTTCTGGATCTTGGATTCATGAATATTTGCCCTGTTTGGAGAAAGAGCACAGCCAAAGTCTCTGCAGAGTCTGGGCATTTCTTTTCACCACAGCTATTCTGTGAGTTTCTTCTGCACCATACGTCACTGTTTAGCTTTGGCACAACAAGAAATGTTGTTTCAAGTGAATTTAATAAAAATAAATGAATAGAAAAACAACTTCTGCTCACATGATTAACAAAAATCTTTTTAGGATGCAGAGAAATTGATGCCTCCTTAAGGATATAGCAAATCCTGTTTCCAGGATGACAGCTGCGTATAATCCTTTGTTCCCAGACCCTTTCTGCCAGCACTCCACTCAAACTCTCTCAAAGTGCAATTTCACAGCACCTTTTTCCAATCTAAACCAGAGTTCTCACCGTTCTGCTCCTATTCCTTCTCATTCCCATCACTCTTACCAAGACTTCTTTACTTCCTGCCTTTGGCATGCACTGATTCTAGCATGATCGTACCCAAAGCTGCTACGAGACCTGATCCAGCCAAGAGCAACCGAGTTTCAGACAGATCAGCTCAGTGCAGGCTGTGTGTATGATCAGAAGAGCACCACTGCAAGGGGAGGAGATAAGAACGTGGTAGTGGGAGCAGAGATCAAGGCAGGAATGCCTCTGTCCTGACTTGGATCTAAGCTGCCTTGGACCTGCCCTCTGGACTTCACAGATTTTCCAGCCTACCTTTCAAAGACATAGAAGCTTTCACAGAAGAGCTGCCAGTGACACCCCAGTGCTCACTTCTGCCTTTCATGTAGTCTGTTCTAAGCAGTGATATGTCTGTGCTGGGATGCACAGTTGCAATTTCTGTGTTTTAGTATATACAACCATAATTGTTCCTTAGGACTCTGGTAGATTTAAGAGCGCTGGTTATATTCAACCTACAACAGTAATTTTTAAACAGAAATACTGAGAGGATTTTTACATTCTTGATCTTTCATTCACTGGCCCATGTACAGCTTTTAATAGCACTGTTAAGTGTTTCATGCCTTAGCATTAAATTAAAAGCCACTTCAGATGTGATTTTGCATATTATGACTTTAAAGCAGGTGATATTGCCGAATGATAGGGTCACATTTAACTATAGAATTCTACTCTGTATGCTCTGGTGTACCTTGCAGTTAATCAGTTGCATTAGAGAACAAAAATCCTGCCCAAGCAGGTACGGGGACTGCATCTCCATCCATTCGCAAATTTTTTGACCGTTAGCCTTTCTGAACGTTTGCAACAAGGTGCAGACTAGTTGAAAACAGCTAATAGCTTGGGAAGAAACTATGTTGAGCTTTAAAAAGACCTTGTACAGTGTGATCTCTCCTGGAAGTAGGAGAACTGGGTTGATCTCCCACACGTCTGTTCCCTCTGCACTTCAGTTCTGCTGTCGGTGGGTTCATGACAAAATACGACCAACAAATACGTGGTACAAATACAAAACGTACTGTCGTGCACTTCATCTGCATCCCTCTCTGTACAGCTGGGTGACGGCTTTGCATTGAACATCCCTTATATATTGTATCTTCTTTTCCATTCCTGCTGGGAATATTACCCTTTCCTCTGAATATCCGAGTCCTTACAGACAAACTTCAGCTATTTTATATTCACATACACAAACAACCTGCCACAAATGTATCTTTCTTCTTTGTTCCTTTGTGTGGCAGAAAGCTTCCTTGATAAGGACAGGTCTAGAAAATATTCCAAGTATTCCATTTTGGCTACATGCCATTTTTGAAGTCTGATACTTCATGAACAATCTGGATGAAAAACACAGCTGGGAATTCCAGTTGACATGAAATTTTGTACATCTGGCCTTGGCTTCTGCTGTTTGTCCTGGGGTGTAAATTCATGGGAGCCACTGTGGAACTAATTCTCAATTATGTCAATGAATATAAGAGGAGAATCAAGTCTTTAAGATTTTAGTGGTGGTAGATACTGAAATATCAAGTGTTAAAAATCCTATTTCTCTGTTTCTAGTGACTCTACATTCAGTACTTCTGAAGGAATTTCTTAAAGATCACTAGGCTGTTTCTTTTCTACCTTTACATCTAGATGCAGAGAACTGGAGGAAACTGGATTTCCAGAGAACTACAGAAATGTACCAATGCTATTTAAAAGATATTTCTAAAATTCTTTTTCCATTACGTACAGTATAATTTAACGGGAAGAGGGTCTAATGTAATACAAAGGTTCTGCTGACACTTGTTCAGAGGGACCAGCAATAACTGTCTTGTGGCATTGACACTCACAGGTAACACATTCGTCCCCAGAGAATTTCAGTAACTGCTTCCAATCATCCTGTACTCTCAGGTGCAGTTAGAATACGTATCGTAGACATCTTTTTGTCAATTTTCAACCAGGAATTACTGCGAATCCCTGCTGTTGTTCATATGGTTTCATGTTTGCACTCTCTATCTGCTGCAATTCAGTTTCAGCTTATTTTTCCCGTTCTGGGTTTTGTCAGTAGAAGTACATAAATGACATCATCGTGCCTGTGCCTTGGTGGGTGCTCAGTCAACAATTGCAAGCTTTCCAGTGACTGATCAGAAAATCTGGCTTAACTTCTGTCGAGTTTGGTGTGCTTTCCTGGTAATTAGCATTATTGTGCAGACAACAGAAGACCTGTGGAATGGCTGAAGGCCCCTTACAAAGAGGTATTGCAAGTTATGGGGCCATGAGTATATAGGCTGATATAGAGAGGTTTTGCTTAAAGCCTTTCTGCTGTTTTTACAGAGATTTTGTATGAATATCATGTTGAGTTTCAAGGTAGTAAAACCTTTTAAGTATTATCACTGTATTTTCTTGTAAAGCTGTGAGTTGTCAAAGACGTTGTAACCTTAACCATGAATTTATCTGGTTTTGTGGGTTAAGTCAGTGACCCAGATAGGATTCATCTATTGTATGAGGTGATTCTCTTGGTGTCGTTTTTACTTCAGAGCTGGTAAATAAAGTGTTGGAAACTCTGACAATTTTATGCTTTTGCCAATCTTTAAATCAAAAATGGCTGAATCGATTTAAGGATTTTGCAAGAAAAAAAATTGCACCCAGGCTGACATCCTGTGAACTGAATTTCTCCCAAAGCGATTTCAAATATGTGAGTTATGGACCTCTATAATGAAAACTCTGACATATCTTGAACTATAGTAGAACACAGGTTACCTCTATAATGTACAGAAACATTGTGTTTTCCTTTCCTGCAGTTAGTGGATCATAACTGTTGAAAATTTTGGAAGCATTACCGTCTTATACAAAATATTGCAGCAAAAGATTTTTTTACATTCCAAATTTTAATTATTTTTGGTTTCATTTAAGTCAAAATTCTGCAATTTTGCTCATATAGTGCATTTCATCAGAAAATGTTGTCACTATCAAATATGTAACATTTTCCATTTTAGAAATGGAGAAACTGATGCATAGAGAAGTAAAGGGTTCTGACAACACTTCCAATAGTGTCTTATACTGTCTTATTTCTGTAATAATAAATGAATATGCCCTTTTATTGAACATGGTGCCTTGGGAACAACTGAGAGATGGGAATGAATATGTGTGAACTTGTGATGGCTGATTGTTATTGAGAATATTATGAAATGTCTCAGTGGATATAGGTGTTTTTCTTGTTGCAGTCCTGGGCCCTCCTGGGGATTGTGGCCCTATTGTATGGAGAACTGTTAAGATGCAGAGTGCATTTCTTAAGGAGCTTTTATCCTGGTGGTAACAGAATCATAGAATCCTAGTGTTAGGAGTTGGAAGGGACCTCTAGAGATCATTGAGTCCAACCCCGCTGCCAGAGCAGGATCGCCAAGGGCATGTCGCACAGGAACACATCCAGATGGGTTTTGAAAGTCTCTAGAGTCCATCACCCTCACAGTAAAAAAGATCCTCCTCATGTTGAGGTGGAACCTTCTATGCTCAAGTTTATACCCAGTGTTCCTTGTCCTGTTGCTGGGCACTACAGAGATTGGCCCCTTCCATTTGACAGCCACCCTTCAGATATTTATAGACATAAATAAGGTCCCCTCTCAGCCTTCTCCTCTCAAGACTAAACAGCCCCAGTTCCCTCAGTCTTTCTTCATAGGGGAGATGCTCAAGTCCCTTCATCATCCTCGTAGCTCTCTCTTGGACTTTTTTTCAGTAGATCCCTGTCTCTCTTAAATTTGGGAGCCCAAAACTGGACACAGTATTCCACGTGTGGTCTAACTAGGACAGAGTAGAGGGGGAGGAGAACCACCCTACGCCTTCTGAAAAATAGTTGGTATTCTCATCTGCCTGCTTGTCCTGGTTTTGTCTGGGATAGAATTAATTTTCTTCATAGTAGCTGGTATGGTGCTGTGATTTGGATTTAGTGTGAGAATAAAGTGGATAACACACTGGTGGTTTAGTTGTTGCCAAGTAGCACTTATCCTAAGTCAAGGATTTTTCAGTTTCCTGTGTTCTGCCAGCGAGCACACAAAGCTGGGAGGGACCATGGCCAGGACAGGCTGACGTGGACTAGCCAACAGGATATTCCATACCATAGAATGTCATGTCCAGTATATAAAGTGGAGGGGAGGTGACTGGGAGGGGCCCGATCGCTGCTCAGGCATCAGTCAGCAGGTGGTGAGCAACTGGATTGTCCTTCACTTGTCTTTTCTTGTATTTTATTTCTTCTTTTTTGTTGTTCTTATATTCCTTTTTCAT
>JAAGNO010013096.1:22154-36707 GCA_033439905.1 Ceryle rudis | reverse complement strand
GCAAGCCCAGACATGCCAAGGCAATACTGAGTCTGGATGGGCCACATGTCCATTCTTCTCAAGATGCATTACAACAGTTGTTAGGCTATATTAATAGATCAGCGTACCTTCACCAAGCTTAGTAAAACTTTACTTCCTTGAACCATTCCACATGATGCTGTTAGTGGGTATGTGTTGTCAAAAATAGCTTCCTTCTTTTACACAAAACCAGAACAAATTTATCCCAAGTTAAAACTATGACAAAATTAGAACCAATAGTTTCTGTTATAACCATCAATTGTACTGGCAAGGATAAAAAACTCCCTAATTTTTCAAGATTTTGTTTTTGTAAGGAAATTTCTCTTCTCATGACTGTAGTGCAAACGTCTATACCCTGACAATGACTTTTATCCAAAACTTACTAGTCTCTATGAAAGTTTCTCATGCGAAATGATATCCTCAAAATACAAGTCATTTACTGACAGATGTTTTGCAAGCTGTTCTGTAACGTCACATAAAAAGCAATGAAGACAGACCCATAGCAATACATATTATAAGAAGCTAAAATTGGGATGGAAAGGGGTGTTAGCTTTATAAAATTTACAGTAATGTGAAAAAATCAAGGTGTACTTGTAAAACAAGTGGAGCCAAGCCAATTTTGAGTGACTTTTTAAGATCAAGCAGAATGTTCAGTTAAGATGTGACTGAATAATTATATACATTTTGCAGCACACCGTGTACATCAGCCAACTTTCCCCCATATTGAACAAAATGACAAAATAAGTTTAGGATGTGAAGATCCCTTTCTGAAATTATGATCTTCTCCCATCCAATGACCTTTCTTGAAGAGCAACTGATTGCACAGATGGGTCCATGGTAAGGCACCTCATATGAGATATGCTAAATGTCTAGGCAGTGCTGATAATGATCTTGATCTCTTGTTAGGTTTCTTTCACTTTCTTTGTGTTTACACTGGAATTATTTGGAGCCCTTTCTGCAAGTGCTGATGGAGGGTACAAGTACATTCAGACCAAGGCTAATACCTTAGTCAGATGGAAATAACAGGCTTTCGTCATGAAAAAATGAAACATATGTAAGCAACTCTTGAGTTGCTGTTTCAGAGCCTGTTTTTACTTTGGGACATGCAAGTTCAGCCTCAATACACTTTGCCATAGATCTGATACTGCCTCAATGTACTGAGGATGTTTATTTGTAGCTGCAAACCAGGAAAAGTGACAGTAGGGGCAAGTGATTAAGCAGAAGGGAAAGTGGAAAAAATTACCTATAATTGGAGAGATCAACAGTTTGAACATGCTTACTGTACTTTTTTTAAGACCTTCAGACACTACAGGGTTATAAAAGAGGAAAATCTGTCAATATCCAAAAATGAAAAGGTAATGCTTTTTATTAATAACAATAATTGTTTACTTTACTCTTATTTTTTAGAATAGTATCTGCATATAAATCATCACTGCATGTTTTTCCCTCCTTCCATTGTCATTCCATAAAATACTAATTTTTTTCTCCTAAAATACGTGGTGGCAAGTAAAGAGAGTGAGATAAAGTAAACACATTTCTTGCTTTCCCATATTGTGTTGTAGGGAAATAATGCAGTTGCCTCACAGCTTGCATGGGTGGGAAAAGTGAGCCTGGAAGTTAATTCTTCACACCATTTGTGCATGAAGCCCTAATCCAGGGTTAGAAAAGGAGGATCTGAAATACTATGTAATAGAAATAATATGCAGAATTATGCTTATTCAGGGGGCTACAGTGTTGACTGCTCTCCATTTATGCAGATCTCTTTGACAGCAATGGAAGAGAACACTGTTCTTACTGCTGCCCAACCTTCTTTCTTTAGACACTCTGTAGCAGGAATCATGAGGATGCCAACTGTGCCTTGCTGCTCTGCATGGTTATCAGCAGGGTTTCCTTCTTTATTTGTTTTTTTAAAGTGCCTTACACATCTGTGGAGCAAGATAAGTCATAAATAATAATAATAATGTCACCACTTCCCTCTCATTAATAACGAGTCACTAGAGATTCCCTCGTGGTGATGCATAGTGCATGACACTGCATAGATTAGGGCTTCCATCATGCAGACTGTCAGCATGATTGCTTTTACTAAATACAGCCATCACATATAGTGAAATATGCTCATCTGGGGCACTGCTAGTAAAGCCCTGACAGCAGCTTTACAAACAAGAATGTACAACTTTCATAATTCTACTCTGGAGACTAGAAGCTTGGAGAAATGCTGGAAATTGGGGTGAATATGTTAACACTTTTCCCACAAGAATACATGCAGCAGATCTTATTCCCAGAAATCTGCCTTTCTTCTCTCTGGGAAAACCATTCACTGACATTCTTAAGTCCATATACTGTTTGGGTCAGTAAGCATCTTAATCAGTTCCACAGAATTTAGAACAACTGAGACTTACTCTTGACTGCTATGATGAATGGTAATTACCATGATAATTAGCTAATTATGTTAGCCAAACTGGCAAAATAAACTTTTGACCAAGAGCTACTAGTACTCTCTATGGGAGGAAATAGCATGAAAAAAACTTGCTTTTCTTAGTCTCATCTGCTGAGACTCTTTATAGTCAATGGACAGAAGTGAGTTTTTCTAAGAGTTTAATCAAAGCACAAGCTCAATGCAATTGCTTTGCATGCTTCTGTGGAGGAGTCTACCACTGTCAATAGACCTCCAGATTGCACACCTAAAGCTGTATGACAAGAGCAGATGACATGGATAACTTCTTCATTCTTCTTCCCAGCACTGCCCTTTTTACACATTGCATCTAGCTTCCACATATTTTTTCATCTGAAGGCAGTGACACAAAAATCAGTTGTCCCACCTCACTGCCACCTCAGGCCATCCATTCCCTTCCCTCTTTTTTGTTTGAGTGAGTCCTGGTGTTCATGCATTCACATTGCAACCTAAGTAAGATAATGGCCTTATCTGGATGGAAACCATTGGGTGTTTAAGGGTCAGTTTTCTGGACAGTAGTTTTCCAGTCTGTCTTATTGCTTGGCCATCACAAGGGAGATGGTAGGAATATAACACCAGCCTGATCTAGATGTGTTGAAAGATTTTGAAATAGTATCCAGTGCTTCTGTGGAGATTAACTCAATATCCCTCAGATGTGCAGAATAATAGCCTCTATATCAGATATAGTGTGAAATACCAAATTTCAAATTTATCTCCTCATCTATTTCCTAATAACTTCCATATGTAGGCAAGCCATAGAGGACTGCATGTTGTTATTCCTCCATGAACTCACTTAGCTTCACGTGACTGCAGGAAAGGGTAATGTAGAACAACCATTCTGTAGCCTGGTACAGACACAACTGCAAAATAAATGAAGATGACTGTGGCTGACATGACTACACAGATGAATGCACACCAATCACAAGTGTATTTCAACATGTTTTCACATATTGTCACCAAAAAGAATGGTATGATCATATGCATTACATCCAGGCCAACATTTTGAAGGTAGATAACAAAGCCATGGCCATGTTCAAGTCAGCTAGGACATTGCTTTGGAGTTCATCCAGACAAAGACTCCAGGACAGTAGAAAAAAAACAGACAGATTACCATGTTGCAGAGTTACCTGTGTCTTCCCTGAAGTACCTACAGCATTCTGGGAAGGAATGACAGAGGAGATGGACTAGTCTGGATTCAAACCAGCAATAAACTATCTATTTTTAAAGGCACTCAACATTTTCCTGTGGAGAAATAGGGAAAAGTAAAATGTTAAAACATAGGAAATATTGAGTTGAGCAGATATATATTTTACCATTCTAAAAAAAAAGGTGATGCAGGGGCTTATAGAACCTGAAACTCCACAGGGTTCATCCAGATAGAGAATCAGTCCTGTACTTTTGACAAATATGGTGCTTTAAAAAAATTATATAATGAATGCTAGCTCATTTACATATGGTAATTGGCCTTGTCTGTCACTTCTGCCTGACAGTCTGCTCTTTAGCAAATGCTGCTTTGTTTGTCACTTCCCAATCTCTATGTCTACGGAGCAGCACTCTTTCATTTTCATAGATTTATAAGTGATGTTAATGAGTATTATCTGTCAGTAGCAGGAAAAAAAGAAAGCTGGTGTCTTTCCTGGGCTATGAACATAAAGACAACCCCAGAAGAGTGTATTAAAAGCATGACATGGTTTCTATGCTGACTGAAATATTGTTGCAGTATGAAGCCAGTAAATCCATAACTTTATATGTTAGCTTAATTGAACATTTTTTTTTCAGTAGTTAGTACCTTGGAACTATTTATTGTCCTGATATTATAGGAAGCTTAAAATCTGCAAATGTACAAGCCCAATAAAACAATTCAGTTTAACTGGGTTTTTTTGTAGGATTTTAATGAAAATCAGACAACAGCCAGAGCTACTGAAAAAAATGTCATCTTTATTCCAGAAATTCAAGCTCTGTATGTTGCATCTGCAAATGAAAAAGTTTTAACAAGTCTTTGTATGACCATGTTTCTGCCATCACTTCTTCTGCATCCAAAGCTTCCTTCAAGTGGGAATAAAACCAAACACAGTGTCACATGCCGTGTTTCGCTACACAAGAGACAGGTATGACTAAATGCATCTGACAGAGCTCCAAGCCACAGAGGGAAAGACACTGGTCGTGTTGTGCCCTTCAGTAGTTTAAGACCCATTTTAACACTAAAGATTGTTAAAAGGAGAAGAAAGTCATTTCTCATGTCAGGGTCCATGGATGGCCAAGAACTGAAGGGCATGAAAACAAATGAGAGTTTATCCTATAGTAACCTTTATTCATGCAGAGAGGACACCAAATTCCAGCCCAAAAGGGACTTCAAGTTGGAGGACTGTAGGTGAAATGGGAAAAGGAAGATCAAATATTACCCTGTTTCAGTGTTAATGTAGTAATACTTCTACTCCTTCTGTGTAGGAGACTTTGCCTTAGGAGTAATGGCAGATTTATGTAGAAAATATTCTACTGGCATCTTCCAAAATTAAGACGAAGCATATTACCTGTGGCAATCTTAGGGAGAATTTATACCTAGTGAACTCACATCGCATTAATTTGCTCCAGGGTCACATTAGTGAATCACAATCCATACAATACAGCAAGAAAAACATAGAGCTGAAGAAAGAACATAACATGAAAATTAAGTGGATATAAAAACAGCAAAAGAAATTTTAAAATCAAAATACAGGGGGAGAAAAATTCCTAATCAAAAGAAAACAATCTGCAAGTGTCTTTGCACAATTATAAAGTCAAGTCAGTGTGACTTAAAAAATGCTTCTCAGCCAAGGCATAAACGTAACTGTCACGAAAGACATTCCTTCATGTCCCTAAATGATAATTTTAATGCTTAGTCGAAGTGAAGGATTAGGAACCAGATCAGACCATGAAAGGGTTCTCATTTTTTCCCCTAAAATCTTCATTAATTGTTCAAAACCTGTTGGCTGTTCAGGCTAAGGGCTATCAGCATATACATGTGTGCTCCCTGGTCAGGCTCTACCTGTATGAAGATTTTTGGCAGAAGTGAAGGTACAATCAAGTCTAATTTGCTTAAGTCAGTAACATGCCCACAGGTTCATGTCCTCATATGAAGAAAAAATTAAGTGAAATTTTGCATAGATCACAGAAAAGTAGAAATCAAGAAGAGAAACAGATACGATGAAAAGCAAAACCACTTGAGAATTGCAAGAATATCTATCTTGTTAAAATATACATTAATCTCACAGTTCTTAATGACATGGGATATTTTTAACTTTTGTAAATCAACTTAGTTCAGCTTCTGTACTGCAATCAATGGTATTTGATCGATTTCTATCACCTGAAGATCTGGCCCCTTGTGTGGAAAAAGAGATTGTTAATTATCTCAGCACACAAAATGCAAGACTAACTCATGAGATCAGTGTAAAATTAACTTATTTCAGATTTGTGTGCTTGACTTATTTCTTTAACTGTTGGAATTCAGAGATATAAGCTTCCTTCTGCAGTCATGCAGAGTATGTATATTTATTTATTTTTTAAATAAATTGTTTATAATGATGGGATTCCAGGAGCTTTAAGCATATGAGTAATTTCTATACTTTGATGAAATTATGAGAGTTGGCAAGAAGGAATTATGACTGCTGACATTTGTTTTATTGGTCTGATTTTTCATGCTTGTCATTCTCTTCTCTCCTGCTGAAACCCATGGCAAAAATTTGCTGTTACCGTTGATGGAAAAAATAATATTGTAGATCACATAACTCTTAAGGGTTTTCAAGAAATCTGCTTCCAAACTCTACTTTTCTCTTTTCTTTTTGGCTTTCTTCTTTTGATAGATGGTCTTAGCCAGTAAAGAAAAATCGATTTAAATGAATAAGCAAGTGAACAGCATTCACATCACCTTTATTTCACTTTGCTTCCTTGCTTGATTCTAATGATGCTTTATTTCAGTACCAAGAAGCTTCACTACCTGGCCAAGCCTTCATAAATAAGAATCCAGTAACTAAATAATATCACAAACCTGACTCAGTGTCAGCATTAACTCTCAGCCATTGCAAAGTTCTATTTAATAATAATAAATGTAAGTTCAGGAAAGTCCAAGATGTTCATTGCTCAGGCAGGGTTCACAAATTGTAGGAGATGACAGCAGTCTTTTAATACTAAAAAAACACAAACAAGTTAAGGCCGCTATCAGATATGCTGCCAGCCAGAGGAGCAACTTTACCAGTTTTATTAAGCTCATAGTTCTGCTTTGTTTAATTTGTTCTTAAACAAGGGAAAAAAATAGGAAGAATTCATGTTGGGACAGCTGAAATGACAATGTATTGCAAGGGACAAGAACTCAAGAACAAAAACAAGCTTTGGCTTCACCACACAGCTGATCAATGAGCCATCGTAGACTGTCAGTGCTGGCAGATGGGCCTCTGGGATCAGTGGAGAGTTAGGACTGACACTGAATCCCCACCTCAGCCCACTGGTGCTGCTTCCTGACAGTGATGGAACAACACTCCCTGTTCCCTGCATCCCTTGGATGGCCTGATCTTTGCTTCCTTTCTTCCTGGTCACAGGGTGGACCACCTTACTGACAACACTATTCCCTGACCTCATAAACATTCTTCTTGCATAGTGCTGAGACAAAACATCTATGCAAAAAGGTCACCAAATACAGCCAGACACAGTGGGGGTAAGAATAAAATATTGCATCAAATATGTTTGATGGCTTGAACTGACTCAGATCCCCATCAGTCCTGTATTTTGATCCTTCAGGACATTGTGAATGCTTGAAAAAGAGCGAAGAATGATGTGGGGGATCTGAATATGCAAGTATACACTGACATGCTGAATAAATATGTTAAAGGAACCAAGTATTTGTATTGATTATGGAAAGCCCATAGCCTATTCTTCAAGAAATGGTTACTTCTCGAAGGATTCATCTACCCTAACTCAGGCACCTAGAATTTAGATAGCTATACTCTCACCTGTCATTTTCATGTGCCTTCATAGTCATCTAATCTATCCCACAAACACAGAATGGGTGAGAATAGAGAGTACTTTAATTCCAATGTAGGATTAGCATAAGATTAAAAAAATACATGTTGGCAGAGGCAGTTCTTATTCATTGCCTGTGAAAAAGGTGTAAGTAAACAGCTTTGACAGAAACTACTTGCAGATATCTAAAGTTGAATGTGATGTTCAGTGAGGGCAAGGAGAAGGAACTATCTTGGTTAACAGGGAGACCATAAAAGATTACTTAGAAATTCCCAGTATCTTTCTGAACTCTCTTTTAGGTCATGCCTGCTGAACCCATGTTTTTAAGCTTCTTGAGAGTTTGCAGAACTAAAACATTCATCCAGATTTGTGTCTATACATATAGAGAAAAGGTGAACTCTCAGTTCTGGCAGTTGTAACTTCAGTTTCCCACTGCTTGGGTTGCACATTAATCCTTTTTTTCAGGAGCTAGGTCCAGAAATAAAGCTTCTTCAGTAGCTTAAATATATTTGTTGCTAAAGCTCCAGATTCTCAGCTTTGATTTACATTTAATTTCTTCAAGTGAAGACTGAAATTCATAAGAGAAGCTTTCTGAAAGCTTAGGGATATTAAATTGTTCTTTGTAATTTGTAGGGGGTTTTCTGTGGTTTTATTTTTTGTTTGGTTTAGTTTGTTTGTGTGTGTGTGTTTTTGGTTTGTTTGTTTTGGTTTTGTTTTTTTTTTTTTGTTGTTGATCGCCATTTTGGGTTTTAGTTGGGTTTTTTTTGTTTCTTTGTGTTGTTGTTTTTTTGTTTGTTTGTTTGTTTGTTTTTTGTTTAATTATTAATGACAGGTTTCCTTTACCTAACTCTAGGAGTTTTTCTAAGGTGTCCAAATTAGTCTTCCTGACATGAGATAAGGGACAGCACAACCCCTTGGTCACTCTGTTCACATTACATATCTGACTTCACTGAGGATAGAGGGAGTTCAGCTAACTAGACTTGGCAGAACACTTAAGTAGCCTTTAACCTCTTGTCCCTGCAAGAGAAACACAGACCATCCTTTTTCAGGTCCCCCACTCCTCTGAGCATTTTCTGGGATTCAGCTGGTGTCACCTAAGGACAGCAGCTCCAAGGCTGTGTTGAATGTGTTACTGAGTCTGCTCTGTGGTTTCCATCAGGCTTCACTCACAGCAGTCATCATCTCTGGTTTTTCAAGGATTTAATAAATTGGGATGTTAAATTTATCCAGTTTATCAGAAAATACAGAAGTAGGGTGTTAAGTCATCAGTCATGCACTGATTAAATCTCATGATTTAATGATGTAGAGCACAGTACGTGTCATAACTCAAGAACACAGCAGATTAACATAGATGGAACTACCCATGATGGATAAAGGAAAAACCAGATTGTAACTGGGGAAATATGATCTTTGTAAAAAGTGTCACTCTTATTCACTGGTAGCTATAACTCCCAAGCTGAATGTGTTCATAGACATTTCTTCTTTCCTAAAGCATGTTTGAAATTTTTTTTTTTTTTTAATTTTGTTATTGAAGCCTTCTTTTTTTGCTAGCAGTTAGTTTCTCTGATCTATAGTGACATGTAGAGCTGACTCTGCTGGAATGTCAGCTGCCTACATCTCCAACATCTCTATAAGATGATACTGTGTCCATGGTGACACTGTGGCAATGACATTACAAATCTTCAGCACTACCTTGAAGTGATAATTTCTTAAGTTTGCCTGTAAGTTTTCTTCTTTAAAAATATTTTGTCTGTTGAGGCAGAAACTGTCAGCACACTCTCCTCATATCTTTGTTAACTCAAAAAAAAAAAATTACAAATATTTTCCTATTACAATCTTTCTAATACCTCAAAAAAGGAATCTGAAAAGTAAAAGAAAGAAAATATAGGAAAAAAAAAAAAGACACCCTCTAGGATAAGTAAGGTCAACAAGGTATTCTTAAATATATACTCAGTCTTCATACAGATGTCCTCAAACAACACTAACAAGATGGTGGTATTCAAGATGTAGGCACTGGGGCTTTCTGGCTTAAAATATTAGTAAATGTGTAAGCATGTGTTAGGGACCAGACATAAAAACTGGCATAGAGTGCTTCTAACATGTAAATTTAAAGTAATGTCTCGTGAGGGACATCAAAATTCTGGTCAAGTGGCAGACACATTTCTCATGAGATTATCAGGGGAGGTAGGGCAGAAAGTTCCTGGAAGGAGAATGATGAAGACTGGTTTACTGGAATAATTCTTCCATCTTCCAGCCCATTCTCTGGCAATTTTTTTCCTCAAATGTCCTTCTGGTGACCCAGACAACCCAATTAGTTGTTTGGAGGGACTGAATTTGACTTATGAGCCAAATATCAAGTATTTTACAAATTCACAGATAATTTATCCTTGACCTCACTGTCTCCAAAAAAAAGTTATAAGTGATAATATTTAATGAACAGTGAAGGTACAACTAATTGGTGCTCACTCTGTAGAAGATTTGCCATGTGGGGACTTGAACTTATGACTGGGATGCAGACAGCAATGTTGGGGAACTCATGAACTGGGATGGACAGCAGGAATATAGAAGATGCCAGCTGTTATAGGAATGAGGTCTTACTCTGCATGTGAAAGGGTGAATGATAAGAGAGAGGCTTAAAGTGGGGGGCATGAGTTGCACATCCTGATTTAAAGATATAGGAAGTGGTAGAAATTTGAAGATAGGCAGGAACTGTTTTGTTTCCTAGTGTGAGGAGATGTAAAAAGGATATCAGTATTGGTGACCAACAGGGCCAGGAAAAATTATCCTTATTCTGGGGAAGAGGGTTTTGTAAAGGATTTAGAGTCCTTGATAAGTTCTTTTGGTATAAAGGATTTTCAGTGAAATTGTTCAACAATATGGCAAGTGTTTCAATTAGGAGGATTGTAAAATGAGAGACAGTGTCACAACAATCTTTACAACATCACATTTTCTGTAGGAACTGTCCTATAGGTATAATCACAGTATCACAGAATATAAGGGTTGGAAGGGTCTGGAGATGATCTGCCTGCCAAAATGGGTTCACCTAGAGTAGATTACACAGGAACATGTCCAGGCAAGTTTTTAAAGTCTCCAGAGAAGGAGACTCCACAACCTCTGTAGGCAACCTGTTCCAGGGCTCCATCACCTACCCAGTAAAGAATTCTTTCCTTATATTTAGGAATAACCTCCTGTGTTGCAGCTTGTGTCCACTGCCGCTTGTCCTATCACTGGGCACCACTGAAAAGAAACTGGCCCCATTCTCTTGACACACACCTTTTAGATATTGATAACCATTGAAAAGATTCCCTCTCAGGCTTCTCCAGGCTGAACAACCCTAGGTCTCTTGGCCGTTCCTCATCAGGGAGATGCTCTAGTCCCTTAATCATCTTTGTAGCCCTTCATTGGTCTCTCCCCAGTAGTTCCCAGTGTCTCTTGAACTGGGGAGCCCAGAACTGGACACAGTACTCTAGATGTGGACTCACTAGAGCAGAGTAGGGAGGAAGGAACACCTCCCTCTACCTGCCAGGTCAAAGTGTGTTCCTGACAGAGAGTCTAAGAGAAAGGACCTCTAGATCTCAGCCAGACATTAGGCCCCCATGCTTCATACCTTTTTATCCAGAATCCTTTGAGATAAATATGGAAGCAGAACTCTAGGTTTCTCTCAAGATGAGGAGTCTAATGCATCAGCTAATCCTGAAGTTGAATCTAAACACATTGTAGCCCAGCATATCAGCTGATTTTTAAAATGTGTCTAATTGAATGAACAGCTTCTTGATTTCATAGCTACCTTTTATTCAAAGTATAAATAACTGTAGCAGTTCACAGATCTTTAGGGCTGGAAACCAAATCCAGCACCAGATGCAGATACAAAGAAGTCTCATTTTGAGAGACTGATGAAGCTGTAGTTTCCACTGACTTCATCAGGAGCTGACTGATATCTCTGAAAACCTGCCTTTTTAGGCACCTAACGATGGAGATCAGTGTCTAACAAACAGCAATGAACTTTAAAATATTATTGGCTTCATTGTATTATACCAAGCTGACCTCTGCCAATGTCACTCCCTCAGCTTAACTGATAAAAGTGATTTTGCGTGTCAAAGCCCTCACTGCACAAGACTCATGTGTGAAAGGCCTTTTAGACATGTAACACCATGCCCAAGGGCTAAATATTATTAACATTTTTTTGCCTTTTTAACTTCACTCCTTAATTAGCAGTGAACATAAGTAGCTGTAAAACCTACAATACAGCACTAAATTCACCACTCAGTCAAAAATTTAGCAAGAATTACCATATGTGTAACAGGAAACTGAACAGTTTCTGCTTTTCCAGGCTGCTGAGGCAGCATCCTCTTAGTGTTGATAAAAATTGCTTTGCAAAGGTTGCGCCTCTTTGGATTTATCACTATCAGCATGTGGCAGTGTTTGAGCTTCCAGCTAAAAAAAAAAAAAAAATTCAAATGGAATTTTACAGTACTTGCTTTGGGGCTGAAGCGTAAAACTGCTCTCTTAGCAGCTTCCAAGTCCTTGGAAGCTCAGTCCCTGTGTCTCTCAGCTTCATCACACCCCTTATGCATTGCTGCTGATCTTTTCCACTTGCTGTTTACTTATTTTATTGCAAGGTTTGGAGGCACCTTTTTATTATTGCTATCTTAGTTCAATTTTGACTTCTCTTAATGATAGAGGTTTACAGAATTGCAGGAAAATGATTAATGTACCATGCACTGTGGGCAAAATATCACCATGGAGGAGAGAAGAAAGTTGCTGAAACAAGAGTTTGAAGAAATTTTAGTTTTACCAAAAGTAGCTGGATCTACATTAGCAAGCTGTGAGAGCCAATATGAAAACAAAGTGATGCTATGCAATTGACATCTATGCTACACACCTGCAGTGACTTTGCTTCAGCCTAGCTTTGGTGCTGTGGGTTGTATGCCTGATACCAACTAGCAGAAGTTAAGTGCTGGTATAATATTCTGGTGTAATGCCTCCCTAAAGGACTACAGTTTCTGTGTATAAGGTGTCCCACCTGCAATCCAAATCTGTGTGCTATTTGGTGATGATAAGGAGATACACTTAAGAAGTGCACTGCTGAGCTGAATGGAAACACTGATGGAAATGCACCTGGAAAAAGAGCTAATACCCTTGGACTGCACCTGGTATAGCAAAACACTCAATCAGATCTTCAGCAGGTACAAATCAGTCAATATTAATATAAGTAGCCTGAAACACATTCACTTAAGATCTGATCCTGCATTCTGTTTTGGTTTTTTAAATCTTGCCTTTACATACTGAAGTGGATGAGACATACCAGCATTTGATTTTTTCTGGGTGCCTGTCTGGTTTGAATGGTGCTTTTTAGTACTTGGGACTCCCTGGGTGTCAGCATTTTGATTCCCTTCATGAGGGACAGCATCTTTTATGTCTGCTGGCTGAACCCGTGTTTCCTTCCTGCATATTTAGACCTTGGAGAGAGCTGGAAATGACTCTGGATCCTAAATCTGACTCAATCTTATTTCAAGGGAAGTGTAAAATGAAGGGTAACTGCTCTGTTTTGAAGCATTTTTTATGTGTTTGATCTTTCACAGCGTTTCACATTCAATCTGTCCCACACTAGTGATATGAAGAAGCTGTAAAAGTTAATCCATTTCAGAGATGAATCTGTGCTGACAACTGTCCTCAGACACAGGTCAGTAGACACAAGATGGACAGGTATGACAGTGCTCTCTGCAGGGAATAATTCCTTGAAACACGGTACCTGGAAAATGCTCGATCTCTTGTTGCTCATCTGCTTTGGTTAGTAGGTAGCTGGCACAGGCTTCATTTTCACCTTGGCTCTAAGGCAAGGCAGAACCGCCAGACGATGACAGTCTTCAGAGGAGAGGCTTGGGAAAAAAAAAATAATTAAAAAGTTACACATTCAAGTCCCTCTGAGGAAAGATCTTTGTGCCAAGCACTGTACAGGCACTTCAAGCATTCTCCTTTTACATATTTTTGTTGGTACTATAATGCCCCAACACAGTAGCAGAGAATCTGGGGGTTTAGGTATTTCTTTCAGTGTTACAACAGTATTTGACTAATACCAACCTTGAAGAAAGACTAAGATCCTGATGTTTTCTATCTAAGCCTTACAGAAATTCATCCTAAATCTTTTAGTGGTGAACAAGCAGCTCTATGGGGCTTAGTTGCTGGCTGGGGTTAAACCATGACAGCTTCCTTCAGCTAAACTGAAGACCTCCCTGTCCAAACTCAGAAACTCTGTGTTAGATAACTGAAAATTATAGCATTGGTACAAAAACAATGAGCTTTTTTTTTTTTATGTTCTTTTATATCCTGTACTTGTTCCTATATACCTCTTTAAGTAAAATTCTGATGGCTAAAATACAAGTGGTGCTGTGAATCCTGTCTGTCTCAAGTTTTAATTGATGTCAGCACCCTCCTCCCCTTTAAGAAGTGTGCTGTCTGTCCTTGTTCTGATGTGTATGTTAGGTTACTTTTCCTCTTTAGTGAAAATTTTTCTTCTATTTTTAGTCTAATAAGTTAAGCAGCTCACAGGGAACCAGTCTTCTGTATTGGGATCATTTTTCTGTGCAACTCACTTCTATCTAAGCACAGCTGCTAGAGTTCAGTAGACCAATCTCTAACAAAGCTATCCAAAGGAAAACCAATATAGCTGCTAGAAATGTTAGCACTTGGATTAACACAATTTTAGCTGGGGGAAAACTAAGTTAATGGACACTGGGGACTCTTGGGAAATGAAAATTGTAAGATGTGAGCATCCTTTCAGAGCAGCAGTCCTTAGTATTGCAAATGACACTTAATGTCCTTTCTGACTTTGGTATGGGTTTTGAGCTTTTTGGGTTGTGTCATCTCTTGCCTCACTTGCTGACCTAGTGTCACTTGTCCAACCAAATTTATGAAAGGAAAAACACATTAGCACTTTTGACATGGGAAATCCTAGGGCAGGGATCTGTCATGTCAGTAAATGGAAACATTTCTGCAAGAGCAAAGAAAAAAAGCCTCTTCTAAGTTAAGATAAACTTCCAGCAATAATTTTACTTACTAATAGCCTCATTTTTTTATAAAATAAATTAATT
>JAAGNO010013096.1:11272-22054 GCA_033439905.1 Ceryle rudis | reverse complement strand
AAAATAAATTAATTTATAATGAAAAAAGCTTGACCCACATTGAAGTGAAATAAATTGTAGAAAATATTTAGTGTGTACTGGATCTTGGTGTTACAGGTTTATAGGCTTCCTGTCGTCTCTATGATCTCATAGAAGAGCCATCACGAATTCTGAAGTTCCCAAAGATACATTAATGCAATTAATGTCTATTGCATGTGATGGATTCTCCACTGCTCTCCTCATGAGAATTTTTACATGATGTCTTGGTTGACGGCATGTTGATAGCCAGCCAGCGATGTGCCCATGCAGTAAAGCAGGTCAATGGCCTCCTGGGCCACATTAGGCATTGTTGACAGCAGGTCAAAAAGGTGTCCCTTCCCCTCTGCTCAGTGCTCCTGAGATACATGTGGCATTCTGAGTCAATCACTGGGCTCCACAGTAAACAACAGATATGGACATGCTGGAGCAAATGCAGCAAAAGTCCACAAAGATGATTAAGGGACTGGAGCATTTGTCATATGAGAAAAGGCTGAGAGACCTGGGGTCTAGTCAAAGATGGCTTAGGGGGGATTTTTTCAGTCTGCATAAATAAATATCATTTGAAGGGGTGTAAAAAGGGAACCAGACTCTTCTAAGAAGAATTATGATGGGACAAGAGACAATGGGCACAAACTGAAATAAGAAAATTCAGTTTAAACATAAATGACCCTTTTTTACTGTGAGGGTGGCCAGACAGGATGTCCAGAGATGTTGTCAAGTCTCCGCGGTGGGATGTATTCAACTCAATCAGACACAGCCCTGGGCTATCTGATTTGAGCAGGGAAGGCTGGACTAGAAGATCTTGAAAGGTCTATTCCCATATCAATCTCACTGTGATTCTATGATTTGTTAAAAGACATTCTGGCTATAAATAAGCCTAAAACACAAGAAGGCTTGAAAATGGATTAAAGCTTTAAGACCCTTGTCTGGTTTCTGTGCAAATCAGCCGCACACAGTTCATTGTAATGATGTCTGAAGGTTCACTCCAATATTTCCAGTTACATCTTCAATATAAAAGATGGCCAATGTCAGGACTATCTTCAGACCAAGTACCTTATTTCCACTCTGAATTTGTTTCAGGTACCCATGCCTATTTATCCTGAATATTGAAGCCCCTCTGGGATGAGCCTAGGCAACCATGCAACCTCACTCCAGGAAGGAAATGCCACACTATACACAGCAGGGAAAATTCAGGCACTTACCAGTCTGAAGGTTAGACATCCTATCTAAAGTAGTCATCTAGGCAAATAGTCACCAGACAAAATCTAGTGGTACAAAACATAAGCTAGTTGTCTAGATTCTTCACAGCTGGTGGAGAGAAATAGATTACCTCCTGCTTCAAGGCAGATGGCTAAAGCCATTAAATGTGTCATTCTTTAGAAGTGCCTTTTCCCCTCCATTGCCTCTAAAAATATTCTGAATAATTAACTCAAATACAGATGTTTATAATATAGATGTATAAAATTAGATATGCTTACTATTGCTTTGTCTGTCAAGGCTCATGAACCAAGATGACAAATGAGCCTTGGTCTCTTGCTAACTTACTAACCGCTCTCAGCGTGCCAGCACCATCATCACGCCATCCCTGGGAGTCCCCCGGCAGTAACATAACTAACTTAGCCTAAAGCTTAGTCTCATAGCTGCTTTTACACAGCAGTGCATCAGCACAACGGTCTTCAACAGTGGTTAATCACAAGTACCTACCAAGTAAACGTATCTTCTGTCTTTTCCACCCATTGACACAAAGAGAAAGGAATGATTTTTTCTGTTCAGCAATCCTTCAAAAATCCATGGCCAATCCTTTGCTCTGCTGCTGAACATCTCATTGAATTCATGCAAGTCTGTCAAACCGCTATTCCAAAATATTCAGGTCTTAGGCTCCTGCTGAAGTTAATGTCTGATGGTTGTCTGAGAAGCTTTGAAGGTCAAAAGACATCTCTTAACACATGTAATCCTTAAAGCTGTGAGAAAGCAGTGTTGCTCAGAACTTGCGCCATTTGAATCAACTTTATTTCACACATTTGTGAATTATTCTTACACAAACATCTTATGGCTGAAGACAAAAAAAAAGCCTAGTTGTGTGAATGAAAAGAATCATAGGGGAGTTCAGCTAAAGAAAGCAAATGAGGTGTTACAGGTAAGTGTATGACATCCTTGAGTGTGTTGGTCCACCAATTAACTGGGGAAATAAAAGTAATCATCATGTAATTTTATAACAAAGGGTTCTCAATTAAGTGGCTGTGACTTATAGACAGAAAGAGAAGATGGAGGCTTATATAAATACCAGAATTAGACAGCTTCTATAGACTAGGTTTCTTTAAAATGAGATGTTTGCTTTAAGTATCTGCCAGTTACACTTTCAGATTTCTCACCTCCACTAGTCCACAAGCCAACAACAAACAACTGGAGCATAGAAGATTCCAAAGAAATTTAAGGAAAAACTTTTTCATGGTGAGGGTGACAGAGCAGTGGAACAGGCTGCCCAGAGGGGCTGATCTATGGACTGGAGATGCACATTTGAAGACATATTAATATAGATTTTTTTAAGTCAGCAATGAATTCCATTGGCAGCTAAAAGCATAAGATAGGGTTTTCCTGAGATACCTTCCATGTTGGGAAAAGTTTTTAAGATATATCTTTTCAGACACTCTTCATACACACTTGCCCTTATATTGTTGCCTTCAAAGTCCTGTGCAAATAGCATACTTTCTTAACCATGAGTTTTCCAGATCATAGCTCTCTGTAGGATTTTCCTCTTTCTGTAAAGAAACTACTAGAATATAAGGTGCTTTTGGAAAAGAAGGAAACTATCTTCAAACAATCTCTTAATTTTGCTGTAAAAACTGTTCTGCTCCTAGCCTGTTTTTGTCTCTGGTCATGTTATATAGACATTTTGTTAATTTTTGCATATGTCAAGCAAATATGTTTTACCTATGAGCTTCAGTATCCAGGATGCCTGCAAACCATTATGCATCCATTGTTTTTTTTATTTTCCCCTGTACTAAGATACATGCAATTGAACCTCCACCTCTGTTAGATAACAGTTACATTTGATAAATGAAAACAGAGATTAAAAAAAAAATTTTTGCAGTATTTATATGTCTCAACCCTTCCTCATTATCAATAAAGTGCACAGCAGTTTTGTAGGAAAGAAGAATTATTTAAGTGAAAAAAATTGAAGTTGACCCCTGAGGGTTTCTTTGCAAACAGCCTGACACCAGTAATGCTCTCCAAGTCCCTGGGTGCTGTCCCTGCAGAAGCATGGCTTTTTCTCTGCATTCCAAGTCTTCATATTGCGAGCTTATAAAATGTTCAGGATATGCAAATGCTTCCAGGAATAAATTAGTTTTTCAGAAAATTATAAAGAGCTCCACAGAGGGAGGACTCCACTATCTAACAAGAACTTTAATACTGAAATATTTGACAGGCTAATGTCACAACACTTCTACATCCCTTGCTATTTGTAGGTTTTCCTAGGTACTCAGAATCATTGTGTTCCAGTAAGGCATACTAGTTAATCCCTTATTTTTATTTTGTTGTCAATACTTTCTTTTATTTTGGACAAGCTAACAGACCTCCTTGAGTGTCAGTAAAATGAGGAATATTCTTATTCAAGGAGGCAGAGATGGAAAGAAGGGAACATTGCAGGTTAGTTTTCTTTATCTCTTAATACTCCCCTCTTAATGGCAACCTCCTGAAACAGAATTCCATGTTCTTAATTATTTACATAGTTGGAAGCATATTCTTCCTTTCTTTCTTTCTTGGGAAACTATTGAAACAAAAAAAGCCAATTAAGTTATTTTTTTAAAGAGCTTTCACCATGAAAACATTTCGTGTAAGTTCCTTAGTGAAAGGAAGAAAACAAAAGAATACCTGGGTTATTTTAAATAGCTTTTTTGTTAACAGGCATACTACGTCTTATTGTAAATATGGAAGATATATTTTGTATCTGTAATGCATGGTATTTCAAGAAGGAAAACGAAGTCTCTGAGTTAGTGCAATTCTCATGGAAATTGCATACTGATCTGAAATGGAAATTCTTCTGTGTCTTAGGTGAGTCTTAGCTATTTTCAAGTATCAAAGAGAAATCTAAAAGCTTCCTCTAATTTGAATATTTAGGTAGATGATATTATTGCTCTATCAGAACATTTTGCAGGCTGTAATGCCTTTTTTTCAAACTGCATGTTTTATGTAGTAGAATGGAATCTGGAATTTTCTTGATTTTAATACCTTAACCAATATTCATTTTTGCTCCCATGGACAAATATGATACTTTAGTACTCTGCTGTGACAAGCAGCACAAGGAAAGGACTAGAGAAGGGATGTCCAGGTAACAAAGTCAGAGCACTGTCATGCAAATACAATTACTCTAACAGGTAAGCTGTGCTTTTTTATAGGGAAAGAGAGGAAATACATTTAATAAATTGTATAATTATGAGGAGTCTGAAAGAAAAGAATTCTCCTACCTCTTTGGCAGTGTACATTTTAACCCATGGTAACATAAAATTTTATTAGATCTGCATGACATACAATGACATATAGAAATGTCTCATAAGACCAATATTTTATTCATTGCATATTAGAAATCAACTAGATTTTAAAAATGTGCAGTCAATTCTAGGCTTATTGATCTGTTTCACTATATTCAGCTACTAGCATATTGCTCACAATGCAAAAGTGATATATTTCCTTAATTCGGAGTGGAAAAAAAAATAAAAATTCCTCCCTGCATGTTGTAGCAGGTGTTGAAATAAGTGAAGGAAAATGTTAGCTGCATGTGCAGACAGCCAGCTTCTAGTGATACAAAGATACTGTGCATGTAAAATAAGGATTCCATGTAAGTAGCATTATACAGACCCTGCACAAGTTGCTGAGCCTGCACCTCCCTAAAGTCCAGAGGCCTTCTCTGGCAGGTCGAGGGGAGGACGTTGTGCCACGTCCACTTCGGAGCTTCATTTTCCTGGGAAGTGTATTCAGATCTCTTGTGTTGTGACAATCTCAGCCAGCCACTGGGAAACCTGTCATTTAAATAACCAGAGAGGTGGGAGTAGCTTTCTTAAAGTGGATTAGTGGCAGACACAGGATGAAAACTTGAGTTCCCCCAGTCTCAAGTACCTTGGTCACTCTGAAGTCACTGATACTCTGCTGCTTCATACAGAGCAGAGCCACAGAAGTGCTGAGGTTTCTCAGTCTTCACCATTTTTGGCCTGGGCTGTACCGAAGCAGCTCAGTATCATATTTAAGACTGAGTTGTCATGACCAGTTCAGACAGACTGAGATTTCTAAATAAACCTTTTCCTCAGAATTATTTGTGATTTAAAACTCCTTCAACATGCTTTTCTTGGATAAAAGTGTCTTTCTGATTCATGTCATTTTTATTTGTGACCTGAGGATTTTTCTGGAATCTCATCTGCTTTTTCTGTGCCATCAATGCCTAAAAGGACTTTATGAATATGTTCTTGCTCAAGGAGTATTTTGATATATTATCCTGCTGCAATTAGATATTAAAAAATACATATATATTAAGTGAAGATTCTGTAATTACTTGGTATGTCTACATACAACAAAGGAATTAATTATAACAGCAGCAGTTAGATAATTACTTGCACCAAAATATTTACCTTGTTTACTTTCACATTTTGAAGTGATCAGGGAAAATGATGGATTGAGTTTCATTCTGTTCTGTCACCCAGGGTTTGTCATCTGACCTTTATCTGGGGCTGATGAACAGAGAAGTCAGCTGATACAGCAGTCCAGTATTTCATTATCTGTTACCTCCGAAGGACCTAACTCTTATCTAGCACAGGTCACAGCTTGGTGACTTCAGCTGAGCCTCATGAGGGTAAAAGCCTGTCACTCATATATATTGTGGCCTTTGCTTGCAAAACACCAGGATCAAACAAGCTTATGGAAGGCATTAATTTCTAGATGAGCTGAGATCTCTAAGCCTGAGAGTTTGGGTTTAATATATCAAATGAGCTCCTTACCACAGTCTTTCATGTCTCTCTGACATGAAAAAATAACAAATGGTTATTTGCAGAAATATCAATGACCACTAATATAAGCTAATAGAATGTATAAATTTAGTGCTAAAACAAATGATAGGTTTTGACACCAAAGGTTTTAATACTTAGTTATCCAGATGATAACTTTTGGTGAGTATTACACCCTCCTCTCTGATAATACAGAAGGAAGGAGGTGCAATTTCTCTTTACTGTGAAACAACTTTTTGATCTTAATTTTGGTAAGAAAGGAAATATTTCCATTACCAAAGACCATCATGTTATAAACAGCCCAGTGCCAGATCATCAGTATCTGTGCCAACTGAACATGCTTTTATTTTTACTGTATAAATATTCTCCTTTCTTCCTTATAAGTATTAAAGAAGCAGAGTCTAATCAAACTGAAGACAACTTTTATTTCCAGTTTTTCTACAAGCTTCTCATGTATCACTAAGCAGACAAAAAATGTTCTTTATACTTTGGTACATGTCTATCACAACTGAATAAAAAGAGACCTAAGCTTGTTCTGCTCACAGTCATCTCAGATCAATACAAAGGAGAAAATTACACCAGAGACCTGAGCTGGGTAGAAATCATACGACAAGATTTATTCTTTCAGGATTAATTAATGCTCTATTTATTTTACTATTGAGCTTCTAAAGTTGAGATGACTTCAATCAAACTAGTTCAGCTCTCTTTGTACTGCATTTCAGATCACAAGATTAGCTGAGAGACCTAGGGTCTCTTAGCACTGATTCGAATTGGTGTTTCCCACTTTCTTTCTCTATAAAATAAGATCAACATTTTAATCCACTCTGAAGGAGTTCCAGATTGACTGGTGACAATAATGCATTCAACTGGTGAATGAGGTATTCTGAGTACTAGTCAATTACCATGTAGAATTGAATTACAATTTATTAACATGAGAAAGCTGTTTCGAAAATATTCTAATTTATTATTATTACAGGCCACTTGTCTAGGCAAAATGATTTAATCAAAAGAGCTTTTTAATCATGAGGGAAACATATTTTCATCAAAGTGAGCATCACACTCTAATTAAATAGAGTAGAAAGCAGAAGACAAGTTCTAAAGTGCTATCTTTTGCTGGGGCTTCAGGGGACTAAGGAAATCCTTTCAAAAGCTGACCTTTTGCAAGGAAAGCCCATTTGGGTATACATCTATTTCTTATCTGTACATGAGAGATTTATGCAGGTAAGTGCCTGCTCTTGAGGTGACAAGATACTTCATCAAGCATTATTATTCCAAGCATTAAGTTTACTGACAGGTCCAGAGCCTGCTGTTGTAAAAGAGGCATTATTCCATGGAAGGTTATGAAGGATTAAAAAGTCTTTACTTCTCAGTACAGATTGCAGTTTAGGAGATTGTCTGTTAAAATTGCCACTGATAACAGTGAATTATTCGGCAATGAGAATCAGATGATATGTCAGTTTAGACCTGCTGATTTTCTAAACCATGCTACTTTCATTTGTCTACAAATCATGTTGAAAGCCATGAGCCTGTATGTAGTGATGATTTCAACAAGGCGTATAATGAAAGTATGACAGCTACTTTGAAAAACTATGGGAATTTAGACCATGGATAAAAATGGTTAGCATGGATTTATGCTTATGAGGTGAAGCCTAATGTTGGTTCTGTTATCATAATTCATGAGCTCTTTTGCTGAGCATACTAGTTGTTATAAGAGAGCAGGTGGTGTGACATCATGAAAGAGCCTTCTGGACTGCCCACATAATATCCAGTAACTCAGCATATTGCCAGACATACCCAGGCAGACTATTCACAAGTATTTGTGGGTTTCCAGTGTTAAAATGATTTTATTTCTGTGCTCAGAAGCTTTATAAGAACAGCACATGGATTGTCTCCTTGCAAGGTTCTCCATTAAGGCAGTTTGTGATACTGTTACTGCCTTCCTGTACTCAACCAGGAAACCTCTTTTCCACACTAAATTGTTGTTCATAAACTCTTCTTTTCAGAAAAATGTCCTTTTTTGAAATGTTGATCATTTTATTTTCAGTGACTTTGTGGTCTTGTTGGATGTGCACAGATTATTTAAGGCCCAGCTTTCGCCTGACCATCATGGATAGGTGTCATCCATGGGCATAAATGCTCATTTTTGCTGGAGAACTGAGTGAGAGAAGCTTTTTGGAAAATGGATACTTGGGTAAAAATTCCCATCCTTGATTCTTTTGGATTGGAGGTCTAATTAAACTAGGCTGTTGATTTTGCATTGGTTGCATTATTTCAAATACCATTCAGTAAGCCTCCAGATCAACAGTGCTTTTTTATTATTATTATTTTTCTGTTGATCAGAACAGAACAACCAAAACAAATAAATGAGCATTTTACTTACCATAGTAATCATCTCCTGGCAATCACAAAGTTGACATCTCTCAGAGGTAACTCTGCATCAGTCTAACTGCAAAAGAATTTGCATTCAAGGGCTGCTAAGGAAGGGAGGGATTCTATTACAGACTGTCTTTTAACAGAGAAATGGAAAACAGTCCAAGCTCTCAGTTATGTTTCTTTAACTGGGAGCTGACAGAGGGAGAGGAAGGAGGAGTTAGGGACACAAAAGCAATTAAAAATGGGGTTTTACAAAGGAATTATTTGTAGCTAATCATGTTGTTGTGGATACCCTGTTTGTTCTTTGCATTCTTCCTGCAGTTTGTTAGGGAGAAATCACTTATTGCAGTGAACAGCATTCATTATTGAAATTGTTTTCTAGTAGTCAACACATGAAGTTAAACCACAGCCTCTGATGCAAACACAGAAGGCTCTTACTTCACTTTAAATATCTACAAAATAAAGACATTTATCCAAGGCAGTTGCTAAAAAGCCTTTTTAGTAAGGCTGCTAATTATCGTAGAGAATCAGCCATGTCTATGAAATGAATAATTTCAACCTTATGTAAACATCAACAGTACATTACAGGTGCATTCAAGGTGTGTCTTATAAGGCTGAAAAATGAGGAAACACTGATGTATGAATCATATGAACTAAAAGGTCTTTCAGTGCACTCATTAGAGAAGAAGAGATTGATCTGATCCCAGCTGAACAATGTTCCATCCTTTGCCCAGTTTTGTGAGATCAAGCTGATGTTATTGCCAGAAACAGGAGGAGTGAACACAGCTTAACTTCTTCCTTCCTATGAATTATCAGTATTCATTTTGCAGCTATTAACATGAAATTTCCTAAATGAACACGAGTTTAGGAGGGAGTTGGAAGACAAATGAATGGGCACAAGGGTGTCAAAATGATCTGCAAAGAAAAGGCTAGTTTGATTTTTAATCCATTTAAGTCCAAAAGAAGGAAACAAAACACTCTGCCCAGGTTATATGAAGAGTGAACAGGAATTTTCTGAGATAATGCTCAGAATGAAACTCCACAGATACCAGTAACAACTATTAATGCGTGTTATACCAAGACAGGGTATATGCACCTCTGTTACAAAACTGGTTAATTTGTTTATACTGTGCCTTCATAATTAAGAGCAATGGTTGACCCTAGTAAATGTAGGAGAGTAAGCTCTTCTACATTGACCTCAGTGAGTTCAGTCTAGAAATAATATAGTTCAGGCTTGCAATGTTCCAAAAAAAAGGCCAAAAAAAAGTGAATGAGTTCATGATGACAATAATAAATTCTCTTTTTCTTGTTTCCTACAAGGCAGTCCTGTGACTGTTTACATTTATTGAGAAGAAAGCATATAGTTATCTTTAATCATTATTCCACTTTATCTGTGATAGTCTAGATAATAATGTAGCTGAATACAGAAGCAAGAATCTAAAATCTATCTACCTACAGTAGTCATACAATTAACAGCCATAAATAAGCCCCACTTAAAGGACGTAAGTTTAAATGACAGAGATGTAAATACTTTTTCCCGTTACCCCAAAAAGAATGGATTGGTGGACAGAGGTATCAAAGCAATAAAATCCTTCCTTCAAAAAATGCTTTAATGAGAAAGTTGCAGAAGGTTATGAGCATAGCATGAGCTGTTACCCTCTGATACACAAATCTAGTCTCCCACCCTCAAGGTGAATAAATATCTCATCATTTTACTGAACATGAAAAATGTTGGGTGTCAGAACTGGAAAGATAACCTTTTTTTTTTGGTTTTGTGACATTGTCAATTCTTCTTGGACTTCTAGCTGCATATTAGAATTTCTTTCATTTAACACAAAACCAAAGAGATATGTTTTTTCTTTCCAAATTAAAAAAATAAAATAATTTTTAAAAAGTTACATGGTGTCTCATTCACTTACATTCATAGTTGAGACAATTGTGAAATCAAAAAGGTGATTCTAGATTGCACAGTAGTAAAGAAGAAGAAGAGAATTTGGTTGCCCAAACATGGAAATTGCCTTTGCTACAATACTCAGGACTGACAGAAGATAGTTTACAGAACTGCATACTAATGATAAACCTTTAAGAGTCGCAGTTGCCCATCTGGCTTCTTAACTAATTTATGGGCTATTCTGACACTCTTTAATATTACATTACCTTCTAATATCATAATTTAGAAACCTAAAAATAGTCTCCAATGTCTTGAATAGCAAAGCTATTAAAAATTTAATAAAATGAAACACTAATATAATGCAATTAAAAAAATCCATATTGCACATTAGCACAACACCACATTGCAAGAATATGGGGTATAATAAAATTTAAAACAAATTAAGAAATATATATTCAGCAAAGTGTCTTACAGTTTCAAAAGAATTTACTGTAGACCATGCAGTTT
>JAAGNO010013093.1:0-37447 GCA_033439905.1 Ceryle rudis | reverse complement strand
CTCTTTCTTTCTAAAGGGCATTGTGCGCAGGATGCTCTGTTCTTGGCAGCTCGCCCGTGGTGTGAGGGGAGAAAGCTTGCTGCTGTTGGTCGCGCTGCAGATAGCCGCTGTCAAAGCCAGTTAGCGGGGCATCCTTTCCTTCTTGTCTTTAGCAGAGGTTGTTTGGGTTTTTTAGCAGGTAAATGGTGTTTCTTAACAGACATTACTTTGTCTTAAAACGTACCTGGGGAGAAGCAGGAGTTCCTTTGGAGGACAGTTTGGAGCTGGTTGATGAGAGCTGCTTGCATGTGAGAGGGGGGTGGGAATTACAAGAGAGGACGTGGATCCATAACCGTTAGCTCAAATTTTAATTATGAAATGTGTGCTCAAAAGAAAGCAAGTGTACTTTGCAGTGCTTAGAGGACTTAGGAGAAATATCTGTTAAATATATTAGAAGACCCTTGAAAACTCTGTATCCCCTTCACCAGAGCCAAAGGAAAGGCAACAGCTTGAAATTTGGGCTAGGGAATGCAGGCCTGGCAGGAGCTGCCTGGCCAGTGGCTATTGCAGGCAGCTGCCTTTTGTAGTCCTCTCCACAGAGTGGTCAAAACACCATCTGGGAACAAGCCAGGGCTTCTGCTGTTCCTTCCAGTTTATAATTTGAGAGTCTTCTTTGACAGTCAATACCTTCTGTCTTGTGTCACCTCTCTCTCTGTCCTCTCCCTGGTGTCTGTCCTAAATCTCTTGTACCAAGAAGGCAGGAGTCTCTGTATGGAGGAGAGGGGAGAAGAAAGTGCACTCAGCATAAAAGGTTCTCTGTGATCAAACACTACTTTGATTTTTGCTGGCCGAGTTTAATTGCTCTTGAGCTCATGTATGTCAGCTTTGCTTCAGAGGGATTCTGAGGGACTTTCCAGAAAACAAGTGCTCCTGTGTGTAAGAGTTTATTAAAGGAGTCACTCAAGTAAACTAAAATGAGGGTTGGAAATACAGGTGTCTGATGGTCACCTTGTTGTGACCAGTCTCTGAAAGCCAGAATCATTTAAATGGAATGAGCATGTGCCTACGACCAGCCTCTCCTGGCTTTGTGCAATGAAGCCTGGATGTTACATCCAGTGGAGGGTGGCAGGCCAAGCCTGTCCCCGGTGTAAGGAGCCAGATTCCCCCAAATTCCATGGCAAAAGATTTCCCTTGGCTCAGGTTTGATGTGGAACAAACTCACTGAAATCAGTTGTGGGAGACTTTCTCGTTTCAGCTGGCTCCCTTGCTGTTAGTAACTCATTGACTTCTGGGGGGTTGCTGGATGTTGTACCCTCAGTGCTGGCTGTGGCCCCTTCTCAGGTTGTGAGAACAGGAGTTTGGTCGCTGAACGTGTGCCGGTCCCCCTGGGGAGCACAGTGTGAACCTCGGGGTGCTGCACCCCCCTGTGCTAGGCTTGTCCCAGGAGCATCAACTCTGCCTCAGCCAGTCAGAGCCTCTTAGAACGGTAGGGGTTGGAAGGGACCTCTGGAGATCAGCGAGTCCAACCCCCCTGTCAATGCAGGATCACCCAGGGCAGGCCACACAGGAACAGACCCAAGGCAGGTTTTCAAAGTCTCTGGAGAAGGAGACTCCACAACCTCCCTGGGCAGCCTGTTCCAGTGCTCTGTCACTCTCACAGTGAAGAAGTTTTTCCTCATGTTGAGGTGGAACTTCCTTTGTTTCACTTTGTGACCATTACCTCTTGTCCTATCACAGGGCAGCACTGAAAAGAGACTGGCCCCTTCTACTTGACACCCACCCTTCAGGTATTTGTAAAAATGAGTAAGATCCCCTCTCAGTCTTCTCTTTTCCAGGCTAAACAGCCCCAGGGCTCTTAGCCTTTCCTCACAAGAGAGATGTTCCAGTCCCTTCATCATCTTCATAGCTCTCCATTGGACTCTCTAGGATTTCCCTGTCCCTCTTGAACAGTGAGGACCAGAACTGAACACAGTACTCCAGATGTGGTCTCCCTAGTGCAGAGTAGAGGGGGAGGAGAACCTCCCTCAACCTGCTGGACACACTCTTCTTTATGCACCTGTTGGCCTTCCAGGCCACAAGGGCCCGTTGCTGTTCCATGCATAACTTATTGTCCACCAGGATGCCAAGGTCCTTCATGGAGCTGCTTTCCAGCAGGCCTGCCCCTAACCTGTACAGGTGCATGGGGTTATTCCCCCCTAGGTGTAGGACTCTACACTTACCCTTGTTGAACTTCATTAGGTTTGCCTTTGCCCAGCTGTCCAATCTGTTCAGATCTCTCTGGATGGCAGCACAGCCTTGCAGTGTATCAGCCACTCCTCCCAATTTCATATCATCAACAAACTTAGTGAGGGTACACTCATTTCCTTCATCCAGGTCATTGATGAAGATGTTGAATAAGACTGGACCCAGAACTGGCCTCTGGGGAACACTGCTAGCTACAGGTCACCAGCTGGACTCAGTGCCACTGATACCAACCCTCTGAGCTCTGTTGTTCAGACAGTTCTCAACCCATCTCACTGTCCACTCTTCTAACCCACACTTCCTGAGCTTACCCATGAGAGTGTTATGGGAGACAGTATCAAAAGCCTTGCTGAAGTCAAGATAGACATCCACTGCTGTCCCTGCTTCTACACATTCAGTCACAGACTGAAGCAGTTGCTGTGCCCATGGCAGTCTCTCTTCTGACAAAATGACTTACCGCACACAGAATTTGCTACATTTGAGCTTCTCAGCCACACCGGCAGCAATTTCTCCTCTCTCAGATCTCCTGGTCTTTCATCACCCCTGGCGGGTACTGTCGGCAGGCTGTTTGTGTGCTGCAGCTTTCCAGAAGTCCTGTCCCTTAAGTGAGGCAAGCCGTTACAAGCTGATATCAGCAGAAACAAGTGAACTTACTGAGCGCTCATTTTTGTGGGTGCAATTCAGAAGGCATGATTTAGAAGTGGAGGTGGCCTTGCTGGTCTTGTCCAGAGCTCTGGCTTGTTGCAGGACACATTTAAGGATCTTCTCCCTTCGCAGCTGCCTTAGTCATCATCATCTGTGGACCAGGATCTTCACAGCCAAGAGTTGGCTAGTCCTGTTTGTGTTGGGACATTCTTGAGTTATCTGTATCTTGGTGTCAAGCTTTGTTTTCAGGTGTTTGGTGCCTGTGGATGGTGCTGAGGTCTTGTATGCCTCATTAATGGTCTTGATGGTTTTTTACGCTTGATGGGGAGGCATATTTCTAACAAAAATGCTCTTCATTGCTTGCTCAGTGTCATGAAATCATTGCAAAAACACTTTCTGGGCAAGTTTTAATATTCTTGAGCTGTATGCATGCAGGAGGCCAGGCTGACTGTTGAATATTAATGCCTGCTCAGGGGCATGTATCATGCTTGGTGTAACAGTCATTACACAGACAGATGAACCTTCACTGGATTTTAAATATCACAAGAGGTACAGCGTTGTGCCTTCCACTTTCCATGTGAGCCCACTCGCCGTCTTGTGCCTGGCATTTGTGTGGACTCTGACCAGAGGAAGATGTGTGGGTGCTGGGGCAGAGCTCCTAAGGGTCAGTCACTGCTGTCATCTCTGTCTCCACAACATTTGTGACAGCCCTGTGGCAGGTTCTGCAGCTCCGGCTGGAGCCTGTGGCTGACGTGGTGCAGGATTTTCAGGGTGCTGGTTTGCCACCACTTGTCTCCTCTCCTCCCCCAGCCCACCCTACTGTCCATGTCTATCCATGGAGATGCTAGGCTCCTGCTTCCTGTTATCAGCCTCCATTTAAACCCATTTCTTAATGTTAGCCAGCAGTGGAAGGACAGGGAAAAATCCCTAAATGGCGTAGGAATGGTGACAGATCCGGAAGTGTAGGCTTCAAGGTGGTTGGTCACCTGTCAGTCTCCTCTAGCACCTGGTTTCATGCAGGTCATGGCTCCCACCAAGTACTAAGAGTAGGGGACTTCCAGTGCTGTCACTCGAGTGCCCCTGTGGCTTGCAAGGAGGGATTCGCCCTGCTGTTGGCTGAACCCTATCTCCACATCCCCCAGTTGTGCTGGGACAGCCAGTGCCAAGGTAAGCTGTGGGCGGTGGGAGGGCTGCCTGTGGGCACGCTGCAGCCTGGCCTGACAGAGCAGGGAAGAACCATCATCCTGGGAAAGATCTTTGTCACCAGAGGTTGATGTTTTACAGCCTCTAAAGCCATGATTGATGTGTGCAGAAAATTTTACTCTTAATATTGCTTTTCCAGCTTTCTGAAGGTTAACATTGGTGCATCTGGTTTTTGCATTGATTTTAAGGTGATTTTCCCCTGTTTATTATAAAGATGAGAATGAGTAAACTTTTTTTTTAACAAATAAATGACTAGTGCCCAGGAGCACTAGTTTGTGATAAACTCAATTTGTGATAAACTCAATTTAAATGCAACTGCATATTCTGCAGCTGGAGTGTGGCTTTATATAGCCTAAAAGAGCCTCAATATGCAGAGAGGGTTAAGGTTATATGGGGCACCTTGGCTGTTCCGTAACAGCATTTATCACTGTCATTTGGTTTTTTTGAATAGATTCAGACTTCATTCAGTCCTCGGAAAGTTTTTGAACTGTTTCAACTACTGCTTTTTCTGTCTCTCCACCTGGTATCTTAGCTGATACAAATTTGCAGTCTCCTGTAATAAAAGGCAGTTGACACTATGTCCTGTGTAGCTGCTTAGCAAATCTTATTTTAGCAGGTACTTCCCTTCCTATGACCTTCCTTATTCACTCCATCCTTCTCAAATCTTTATTGTGTTACTTGAATGTAATGTTTAGTTTAGAGCATCCTGTGAAGCAGGGAAATGCAACTGAAAAGGAGGCTAAAAAGGGGAAGAGAGAAAATTCCCAGACAATGAATGTTTAATGACACAATTTAGTTAACTGTATTGGAAAAAAGTTTAAAAGAGGAAATAGAGTAAATAACTGCACTATTCTGTCCCCAGCTGCCTGTATCCTTTTTAACTGTAGGCTGATCGCTTGTGTGCAAGTCAGACCAGGCAGTATGTGGCATTTGTCAGTAGGGTTTTTTTTTGAAAAAAATACACCAAACCAACCCGGCAATTCAGTTAGGGAAAAATATTTAAGTGAAAAGAATTCATCTTGTTCTGACACCTTAAATTAGATTAAATAAAATGTAATTTTACTTTCAGCAGTGTCAGCAGAGTCTTTGAATTTCCATACCTTCCTTTCCTTCTTTCATGCGCACGCAACTTCCAGAGGAATTTAGTGCAGTACGTGAGCTTATACAGCTTACTCTGGCAATCAGTTCTGTGATAGCATCAACTTACCCAGTGGCTTCTGGTCTTAGCCCTAGTGCTGTCCTGAAAAAGCCTTTGCTCACTGAATTTGTAAAGCTTCCTCATCCTGCTGTGGTTTCCATTTAGCTGCATTTGTGGAACCCAAACTTGGGGTGTGTTTAATAATAAGCCATATAGCTTTGCTTGTGTAGAACTCTGCTAAGGACTGCAGATATTAATTACTCATTGAACTGCGCAGAGGAGATGTTTGTACAGCTTCCTCACCCCTCCAAGGCGGGGCATCACTGCACGGTCATGCTCAGTGGCCAAAGGTTATTGACCAAGTTGTGAGAGGTCTGTTACTAGGAGGGACTGGAGCCCAAACTGGTGTGTAATGCAGAAATGCAGTCTGCAGCTTTGGGCTGAAGTAAGCAAAAGTTCTCCAAAGCCAGGGGAGTTGCGTCTGCCTCCACCCAGATGAATCTGTGGTGGTGTAGGCCATGATGTGTTTCATGATAGGCCTTACTGGCATGCGGGTTTCCCCTTTGCGTGGGGTTCTTTTGGTTTCCATTAGTTTCCCTGTTGTTCCCTGACTCTGGCAGGCATTGCTGTTTGTGTTATGATAGCATCAGCCAGAGATAAGATTCTTTTACTGCAGCACACTTCAGATTGTTCTTCCGTCATTCGTTTAACTACTATGTTGCAGTTCAATAAATAATCTTCAGGGATGCTCAGAGTGGGGTTTTTGGAAATGTGGAGCAACAGTTACTCACTGTAGACCTAATCTTCTAATAATTTAGGTCTGAGCTTTTCATATTGTACTCGGTTTCTGTGCTGTAGAGACAGCTTCAGTGCAGCAGATATGCAGTGGAGATGTGTGGAGCAGCATGGAGTGTTTCCTAAAATCCCACAGTAAAAATCGAGGGGATAGACACATTCATTTGCTAGGATTTCTGTGATGCCTGTGAGTCCAGCGCTGATGTGTCACAGTTGAGGCGTGATGCTCCTGCTTGGGTAGGAGCACATAGACCTATGTTTATTCCAAACAGAGAAGTAGGTCTCTTACTCACATGGAGAGTTTACATTTAAGTATCCAGGTAAACACCTTGTTGTGATCTCAGGACTTTATGATTTACCTGGTAGACCTGAGTGCCAAGGGAAAATGAACGAAAGCAACCTTCTGCTGGGGCAAAGATTGCACCACCATCCCCACAGCACCTAGCAGCCCCATGCTCTGTGTTTGTTTGATGGTTTTTTGTTTGTTTGTTTTGTTGTTATTTGTTTGTGTTTTTGTTGTTGGTTGGTTTGTTTGTTTTTAATGGTACAATATCCACCATTCTTTGTTTTCTCTCCTCTGCTGAGAGGGGGACCTGGTTTTGCATTTTACCTCACCGTTACAGGTTAAATTCACCAGGCAGTGTCAGGGTGGCTTCATGAGCTGGTGTAGATACAAATTATGCTGTAACAGGCTTCAGGTTGCAAAAATTTGTGTTGGAATGCTGTCAAAATAATCTGCAGAGGGAGAAAGCCTGAAGGCAGAGAGCTGGCAGGAGCTGAACACCTTCTGAATATACAGGCTGCTTTACAGCATGAGAAATCAAAGTAGCCTGGAAGCCTGTTCAGTCAATAGGTGCAGGGAGGTGCTCCAAATAAGCAAGCACAGCCTCTGAGGAATGTTTTGAACTCCTCCCTGTTGCCGTTTCCTGATACTGTCGGTGCTTGGTGCTTCCTTCGCGCTCTGGCAGCTGCCTGGTTACAATCTTCCCTGTGAAAAGTGGAGCTTCCCTGGGTTACTGATGGCAACTTTCATCGAGAGTCTCTGGGCTGTGTGACCATCTCACTGCCTCTGTCCGGTTGTATGTGTTCAAGTTGAAATTCACTGTTGTTATGGTCATGGTGACAGCTGGAGGCAGGTGTAGGACAAATCTCCTGTTGGCTGTCAAAGCTGATGCACTTGTGGCTTCGCTGATGGCCTGCGGCTTGAAGAAGTGACATTGAATCTCTGAATCATATGTCTCTTGAGATGTTCCTGGCGAGGCTGCAGAATCTCTGTACATCAGTTTACCATTGCAGTGGTTGGATTATAATACATTTCTGTGGGTTTCACAAATACATTGTTTAGGTGAAATAGTAATGGAAGAGGTGACACTGAGCGGTATCTGAGGCAGAGAAAGGAGAGGCAGCAGTTCGTTCTATTCACAGGACAGAAGTCTCTCAGCAGTACCAGCCCCTCAGGGGATGCACAGCCTGAGGTGTATCTGCACTGCAGCCACAGCAGGATATTGAGGAGGAATACTCAAATTAGCTTTTACATTACCCAGTATCTAAATTTCTAGTTGTGGCACACTGGAGCATAGTATGGACTGGAAAACCTTCCCAGGAGCTGAAGGAAATAAGCCGCTGGTGGGCTGTGGTGGCATCTGAGCTCTCAGCCTTGCCAAGTGGTGCAAATGATCCCTAGGACTTAGATGGGTTGGCAGTGAGCTTGGGTAGTGACAATCCTTTGATGGACAGGGTGAACTGATGCCTCTTCTGGAATATAGGGCCTTTGAATAAAACAGATCTGGAAGACAGAGTCCTCTCAAAGCTTCCTTGCATTACGGGTTGAATTATTTGTCGAGGTGGGACATCTTGGAGCTTCTGAGTGGGCTCTGAGCATGGTGGCTCTTGTGCCTGGTGTGAAAGGTAAGGAGGAGAAAAGGAGTGAGAGGTCAGGGGGCAGAGACTGTGTTCTGGAGGAAGTGGTGGGTGGACACACTCCAGAGTAGTTTGTCAGACAGCACATGTGCTGGCACAGCTACATGTGGAGTCTGGATGCATCCACAAACGTGCAGAAGAGCAAAAACCAAAGGTGAGGTGCAGTTGTGGGTGATGAGCTGGCTGGCTGGTGGAAAATTAGAGTAGAGTAGTTCAATTGCAAGGGACCTAAAATGATCATCTAGTCCAACTGCATAGCAAGTGACAGGACAGTTTGCTGGCTGTCCATGACCTATTGCTACCCACATGTAAATGGAACTGCAAAATTCTGTCCTACAAGCCCTCACCAGTTTGCATTTGAAAAAAAACCAAAAACCAAAAAACACAAAACCAACCAACCAAACAAAGCCCCAACACATTTTTATAAAATAACAAGAGTTTAGTCGAAACAGGAATTGCAAATAAGGGAGAGCAGAGACTTCATGTAGTGCTGGGAGTTATCTCTACTGCTGCACACAGTGTTTGTAGGCAGGTCTCACCATCCACAAATGTAGCAATGTTAATAACAGTATTGATTTGTTTTAATGCAGTTATGGAAGCTGAACCTTGGAGATGTGGGAGGACCTTATTGGTAATCAGCATAAATCAAGGGTAGTATCAGCCAAAGGGAAGCAAATGGAGGTTAGAAAAGGGCAGGGTAAAATAGTGGCCATTAAAGGAAGAAAAGTGCCCACAACATGTGGAATCCATCATGTAGAAAAAGAAAATAATAATAAAAAAATCTACTTATTATTTAAATATGTCAAAGACTTGAAGCAAAGGAGCGGGGTTAAGATCACTTTGAAGAACAAGACAAATGAAAAATAAAGGTGTCTGCAACAGTTTTGGTGCAAGCTAAGTTAGGCCTGAGTACACTGCAGGATATGTCAGAGCTGCAGTGCCTGCAGAGGAGGCAGGGGTGGGTGATATGTGACCATTGGAAGGGGCTTTTAGCCTTGCCAGGTAGGTCAAAGCATGGTCTGAAAGAAAACATTTGTCACCTTGGTTTCTCCGATCCATTAATGAAGTGATTTTTATAAGGAGGATCTTTATAACCATTTCTTTGGAGCAGTCTCCTCCTTAAGTTTTTTGCTAACAGCTCTGAAAATAGTAGATTGGTGCACTCAGCTCTTCCTGCCCAGCCTCCAAAAGTTACTGACATCTCTTCCTTTAATTCTGCTTTGTAATTGAATTTCTGCCATAAGTTGCTTCTGCTAATTCAATTATACCTTACTTTTAATTGGCAGTGGATTTAAATACTTTGTGTGCTGTTAACACAGCGATGAATGTGTGTTGTCCAGTTACCCTCTGCTCCATTGGGTTAGATCTTTTGGAATGCCAGAATCTAGCCAAGGTCTGGGAAACGCCATTTATTTTAAATGTATACATATGGCTAAATAATCTTGCACTATTCTGTAAGGTTTGTCAACTGGGGAAGGCACAATAATTTCATGCCAGCAACAAAGAAGAGAAATCAGAAGAGCTTCTAGATTGTGTTTCCTTTCTTGCTTCTGACCGGCTTCAGTCCTTACCTTGGCTTTCCACTGGCTTTCACTGGATTGGCAGCTTGGAGAGGTAACATCCATCCCTGTATAAAATGAGGATACTAGGTTTTATTCCTAAAGAGATGTTGAAGCTAAAATGACTTGTTTAAACGCTTGTACTGCTGCCAGCTTGCAGTATTTGTGAGTGCCTGCCTGGGGATCTCAAGAGGAATAGAAATTTCATGGACTCTTGGATCTTCCTTCCCGTGAGCAGAAGACTGATGTCGTTAACATCTGCACTGATGAGAGAAGATACCAGGATAAAATAGGAAAAGAACACTTAAGTGCTCACTTAAGGATTTCTTTCTCTCTCTATTTTTTGTGGAGGTTTTTCTGTGTTTGTTTGTTTGTTTGTTTGGGTTTGGTTTTTTGTTGTGGGTTTTTTTTTTGGTGGTGGTGTTATTTTTTCTTCCAGGTTCTCTGGACCTCAAGGAAGGGTTTGTTTAAAACAAACTCTCAGATGTTGGGACAATGCATGTGGCAGGGTGGTCTTCAGTAAATCCTGTCAACCAGCACTACCAGTGATCAGGGCAGAGGGCACCTGCAGAGTGTTGCTGGTGACTCCATGGCAGGGTGGGGTGCCCTGATCTCACCTCTGTGACACTTGTCTTGCTCTCATGATTTGTAGAAGGAGCTGCTTTTCAGCTGGGTGCTTGACCTTATTTCTTTTCAATTTCTGCTGGGTGATTATTTCCGAAAACCTGTGGAGAATTTTTGAGGTTTCTGTAACAATGAAAAAGCAAGTAATATAGTGCTACATTTTTAAAAAAGGAGGGGATAGAAATGCAGTACAGTCAGTCTGACTTTTATTACAGCATTTTCCTGGAAGTTAATAAAGGATTTCCCACCTAGGCGTTGTTTGGGTGCTTATGAGTAACAGTCAGCATGGATTAGTCTGGAACAAATCATGGGAGACATCCTAATTTCCTTCTACAGCAGGGTAACAAGTCTTGTGGATAGAAGGAAAAAAGATGATATGATGTACTTCCATCCTAGTTAGGTTTCTGACACTGTTTTGAAGTTTTCGGAAGGAAGATAGGGAAAAGAAATGTTGGTGGAACTTTTGCCTTATGGATGGTGCAATGTAAGTGTGCTAACAGTGCTCCAGGCTTAGCTTCTGTATGTCCTCAAGCTCAGAAGGAGTGGGTGGGTATTTCCAGAGGTGGACCCTGTGGCTTGGGTCATTGTAATCGATGCATTTGATAAAATACTGGTTCAGAGTCAACAGGTAGCACCAAATTAGGGGAAGTTACAAGCACTTGGGAGGAGGGATTAGATTTTCAAATAGCTTTGGACAAAACCAGAACATTAGCTTGGAGGGTCCATCATTCACACCCAAAGCCATTAACGTGGGCTTGCAGTTATTGCTGGTGAAGGAGTTGGCTGTACAGGCTACCTGGGCATGGCTGGAGGGGCTCTGTTGAAAAACGTCTTGGGATCATGGTGGTTTGGCACACCATTTTTCCAGCATCATCCTGACCCCATGGCAGCAGACAAAAGTCTTCTATAAACAGGAGGATGGACTTGCTGTGTCCTGTGTGGCATCTCCTAGTGTTTTGGCATCAGTGGAGTATTGAAGCCAGCGTGGGGCATCGCATCTGTGGGAAGATGTGGAGAAAATGAGAGAGGCTACTGGGTGTCTGAAGAACATGACCCAGGAAGAAAGATGGGAAGGAGTAGGGTGTTTGGTCTGGAGAGAAGGCAAAAGATTAGCACAGGGGGTTTGCAGTGACTGGGAGACTGCTGTGAGGGGAGAAATAAGAAACCTCTGGCTCATGTCTGGGCACATTGGGGCAAGCAGTAATGAGTTTGAATGGTATCACAAAATGAAGAAACTTCTACTTGTAAGGATGGGGAAGTGTTGAAGGAGATTGTTGGTAAGTTTTGGTGATGTCTGGGGTCTCTGTGGCTGGGGTTTTACATTGGGCAGACCAAATGTGTGTGTTAGGGCTGGGCTGGAGGCACCTGGGAGTAGGGTCCCAAACTGGGTGGAATTTTGTTTGGTGAAGTTACCGGGTTACTAGGTCAGACATGGGTTTTGACAGGACAAAAGTTGGTGTGGTGGAGCTGGAGATGTTGGGCTGGAGATGAATGCTTCCCAGCTGCGCCTGGCCTCGGCAGTGGGCTAAGTCATAGTCAGCTCTCCGAGAAGGTGGGAATCAGAGCGACTCACTTGTTTACAGCTTTCTAATCCGGTGACTTTGAGAGATGAGGAATCCCAGGAGCAGGTGAGCTTGCGCCTGGTGCTCTTGGCTGTGTCTTAAGTGCTGATGAACCCTCAGGATTCACAGCTGGCAGATGCTGAAGAGGGATGCAAATTATTCTACTTGCTTTCTTGAGAAGCTTGTTCAGTGGAAAGAGAAGTGACTGCTAACCTTTCAGAGCAATGCTTAATGGCTCCAGAAAACTTGAAGCTGGCTCTCATATTTCATTTCTTTTTCTTTTTTTTTAGATTTTGCCTTAGTAATATTTCAAGGTGTAAGCCAAGAAAACCTTCTTAATCTGAACTTGATTACTTGATTATTTTGAAAGATGAGTTTTACAAAAAAGATTTCAAATAGAATGGGTGGTTTCACAAGATTTTTGAACAGCAGAAGAATTTGCTGTCTGAATTTGAGAGAAATCTCTGCATTTTTCAACATGGGAGCTGTTTTCCCTTTTAGGACAAATAATAAAATGCAAATGCACGCAACAAAGTTGTTTCTCCGTGTAGGGTAAGAGCTGAGCAGGGTTTCTGCATGTTTAGACTGATGCTGATTTCTTTTTCAGCTGAGAAAATGGGTTTTTATAGGCCAAAAAGTGGGAAGGTTGTCACTTAGAAGAAAGCTGTAATGTAAAGCATGTTTGGTTTATGTTTTCTCCTCCAGGCAATTGAGCCCTGTGGACTTCCTCTGAAGAGGTTCCAAGATAGGTGGTGAGTACTTACCAGAGCCTGTTCCTTTCAAGGCACTCTTTAAATTAGTAACAGAAAAATTAAATTAGTAATAGAAAATGCAGGTGTTGGTTTTTGTTGTGCACTGGGTGCAGAAATTTGTATTTGCTAAGCTTGTGGCATGCTTTAATTTTAAAGCTGTCAGGGCTAATCTTTGTGTAGAGGTTTGGCATCAAAATGTAAGCTTTACCTTTGCACCAAAATGTATTTCCCGAGACTTGATTAGTGAAATAAATGTTGTCTTTTTAAAAGTACTTGACTTTAGGGAAAATCTGTACAAAATATACTGTATTTTTTCCTAAAAGCCTACACTGTCCAGTGGGGCAAACTATTTCTGTGTCAGAGAGCAACCTTAGTTGGTTTTTTTTGTTTTCCTTCTGTTCTGTCCAACTGTATTAATCTAAAGAAATGTGACTTCCAGGGGGTTAAATGAGCTGCATAACTTGCACTAATCTCTGCCATGCGTGACTGATTTTTGTTCTGCCTGCACCCAAGACTTTATGTATTTTATTTGTATGCACTTCATTAGGTCCTTATTTGTAAGTAAGTGAAACATTAAATTGGTAAAGAGCTGCAGGAGAATGAGATGACTAAGAAATGCTGATGTTGTGGTGTCGCAGCCAGAGAACCACCTCTTATGTGGATGTAAATCAGTACAATTTCTTTTCCACTGGTCTAAGTGAGCTCTTGTGCTGAATGCCAACCAGGACTCTGCTCTACAGCACCCTTTGCTCTTTGTTTTTGTTGTTTCTAGAGAAATATGTATACTGTTTACTCTTTCAGTTCTAGATTTCTTTCCAATGAGATTAACCAAATTATATCATTACCCATTAATTGCTCAGGAAGTTTATTCATATAGTTGCATTTCCCTAGTGCACAGGATACAAGCTATTAGAGCTCTTGTGTGTTCAGACTGACTAATGAACTTTAGTTGAATGTTCCAAGCCTCTAATGGACTTCTCCATCTTCCAGATCAATGTATTTTCCATGGATAATGGTCCCAGGTTGATCTGAGGTGTCTGTACAGCTGAAATGTAGCCATCTGCACTTGTTTCTTGTCAGGCAGGGGAGGGTGCTGGGGTTTGGTGTGTTGTACTGTACTTGTGTCTACCTTAATTACATGTTAATTTTGTCCAGAAAATGCTTATTTAGCATTTATAAGGGGCTTATTTAATGCCCTGTAAATGTTTTTATTATCAATTCCATCTTTCATCGAGGAAAACTTCCCCTGCTTATTAAACTGAGTTATCAATGTTTTCTGTATAAGGGGAGCTATGAAATTAGATCCTGTGACTAAGGCTTGTGTCCCTAAAACATGAGTCTTACAGAACCAAATCATGAATCCTATGTGCCTTTAGCCAAATGCTCTTGTGAATAACAGCTTATGAAGCCCTTCTCTGCGCCTGCCCTGCAGCGACAATTGGATCTGTATTGTAAACCTGCATGCTGTTTGTATTGATAATTGCTATATTGGGACCTGAATCATCAGTTGATCTCTTTGAGATGTTGAAAAATGAATCAAGCTTTCTTTTCCTGAGGGCAGAGGGTTGAGGTTGGTGACTGTAATAGCATATGTGTAAAGGCCAGGCAATCTTAAACTGTCAGTTTAAATTGTACTTACAATTGGATTTTCTTTTCTTGCTGTTTCAGGTACACCTGAATAGGTTGTAAGTGGAAAAAAACCCCAAACTTGTTATTATCCAGACTGAGCTTCCCAGAGTTAGTATTTCTCCTGGGTAGTGCCTCTGGGCAGTGCTTTCAAAAGCACAAAGGTCCTATGGTCCTTCAGGAAAACTTGGGTTCCCAATGCACTTTTGCAAACAGTAGAGGTGTCCAGTGTGTTTGTACATCATGTTTTTGCTGCTTTAATGGTCTGTATTCCTCCGCTCCTTTTGAAATTCAGATGTGTCCTTTATTCCAATTTGGGAATTTAGATGATCGTACCAGTAGGAAGGTACGTCTCCAGAGTGTAACAGTTTTGGTATGGACATTTACGGTGGTCTGTCTGTGTCAGTTCATATTTAACATATAGTAAGAGACAGGCTTGAAGGCAGACCAGTGCTGGGTCAGCTGGGCATTTTTCCAAAATGTAATGTGTGGCCAGTGGCAAGTGGATGGCTTCAGAGCAGAGTATACCATAATGAAAACAAAATACATGTGAAAGTGCCTGAAAGTAGCTTTAATTTTATCCCAGCTGAGCATTTCTGAAAGTGAGGGCGATGGCCAGAGAGGAGGGGAGCACTTCTGTGCTCTCTTGATGGGGTACTGTGGGCTCTGATGGAGCAAGCTGCTTACCCAGGTCTCTGCCTGTAAGCACATAAGCAGCTCGGAGCAGTGGAGACTGGGGAGCCAGACACACGATGGGAGATGCACCCACATCGGGGCTGCCCTGGGCAGGACTCTGCCGGGTTCTCTTGTGCCTTGGTGTGTTTTGGAGTGCTGCTAGAGCGGTTGTGCTGGGAGGTTGGAGATGTGATGTGGGCATGAAGGCCATCTCGGTCCTGGGTGCAATGCAGTGGGGATGCAGCAGTGGCATCACTGTAGCCTCTGCTGTTTTGGAGGAGTGTGTGAGTGGTTGCGAGCCATGGCCAGCGAAGGCAGAGGATGGGTTGTGAAATGGTGTGAACAGCAGCAGAAGCTGCCAGTTGCTTGCATGGATATGGGACTTTGTGGCTGAAAGGGGGCTCCTTGCTTCTCTGGTCCAGAGCTGGCATGTATCAGTGCAACATCCAGGGCTTGGATCTTGAAGTGAAACTTTTTGTAGCCAAATACTGACAGATCTGTCCTACCAAACCATTTTATTTTTAAACTGAAAGCTGAGCTGAAATCTGTGCAGCCTTTGTTTTTCTGGGAAGGTGTCTCCTCTTGAATGGGAGGTCACATGGATTACTGGAGGGTTGGGCTACTGTAGATACATCAGGACCACCTGTGGCTTGGATGGAAATCAGGGAATGCTTTTACTGCTGATGCTGGTGTGTTTTTGGAAATGATCCTGCACATAGAGCAGGGTTGTGGGCATCTCCCCGTGCAATGGAGAAAATTTAAAAGCAGGCTTTGCTTTTAAAAAGTAAGTTATTAGCCAAGATCTCCAGACTGGAAGATAGTGATGTACTAGGTTTGTATTATTCTATAATAGCATTGCTTTTCTTGTCATCTGCTGTGCCTCCTAGAAACACCACCCGCCTTCTACATTTTGTATAGCTACCGCTACATAGCATGAAAAAGGAGTGTCTCCTAATGCAAGTATCTCATGTTGATTCACTGCTATACAACTGTTCATCCTCTAATAGTGTGGGATTACAAAGCATTATCATGCTGAGATTGACTCAGGTAGTGCTATTTTTATTTAAGCTGTATTAAGGTATCATTGTGAATCTTTGGTCTTGCAGCATGGGGGTAATACGATTTACTATTTTTATAAAAAAAAATCAGCATGGCTGTACAAATCCTGTCCGTAGCAAGAGCTGCAAAGTTTAGTCGTGAGCTCAACACTTTCTTTTCTCCCCCCTTTCCTGTACAGTAAGTCATTACATTTTTATTTTCCATGTGACCTGTGTGTTGGCCAGGCTTGGAAAAAATGAGATTCCCTAGGCTTATGGTGAGGCACTTGGTGCTTGCAGGGTGAAGCTTTGATGTAAGCAGGGGCTTTGGTGTAAGAGGGTAGCGGGTTTGGGAATGCTTGGTGGAGTTTCCTGGGCAGCCACTGAGGGAGTGTAGTGGGTTTCATCCAGCTGAGCCCTTGTGGGGTTCATCTAATTTAAGGAATTGAGACCTCCTGTGACCATCACAGTACTTGTCTCCCTCCACCTCCCTGGCTTTTATATCAGGCCCTGCCGCTCTTAATTAAAAAAACTGTGGTAATTTGTTGTGGATCCTTTTCTTGCTCCTCTCCTTATCACTCTGTAGCAGTTTGATGCCCTGATAAAGCAAAAATAAACATAAACCCTAGGGTTGAGGTCAGCTGAGGGATGCAGTCAGAGATATCTACAGACAGTGTGTCTGTCCAGCTGGATCCCAGTGGGTTAGACAGACTGCCAGCCATTGCATTTCCGGAGGGGGGGCAGAAAAAAGCATGGCCTTTCTTGGAAACGGAATGCAATGAGAAGGGAGGTGAGATTTTTCCACAATTGGGACAAATATGAAGTTGATAAAAATTAGTTTGTTTTGCTCAGAGGAGTAACCACTAAAAGTCAGCACGGTTTGGTTTTAGTTGTGCGTGCAAAAATGGCTTCACAGTGTTGCTTTGGTGCTTTAGGAATCACCTAGAAGATTTACAGTGGTCCAGGAATTGTTTCCTGTGAGTGGTTTGGATGCAGCCCCCTTTCTGGGGATTGCAGTAGGATGAGCATCACCCACCCCTAAACTTCCCATCTCCGAGATTTACTGGGATGGGAGGCTGCTCAAGAGCAGGGGATGCAGCACTGTCCCTTGGTGGGAGTTTCTGGGCTCCTTTCTGCCCTTCATTGGCATTTGGAAGGAGAGGTGATGATCGATGGGGGGTGGGGGTGTGGTGGTGGTTGTTTGCGTTTTTTTACCCCAACATCACCAAGTGTTGCATCTAATTTGCTGTCACGTCCAGACATCGCTGCCCTCCTGCACAGCATTCTAGTGAAATCCCAGCAGAGCACCAGTGGGGTTGGTGGAGTGCAAGCTGGTTTTTGTGTGAGCAGAGAGGGCCTGAGCTAAGCCAGACCATTTTGTTTCCTCCTTCCTAAACATTCAGTATTTGGGTTACCAGAATATCTTGTCCCTTGGCAATCAAAATCCCAGATGCTCCCTTCCAGATATCTGTGCTGTATTGCTGACAGAAGCAGATGTGGACTAGATGATCATTGTCGGCCCCTTCCAACTGAACTATTCAAGTGCATATAGGGTTGGAGAGCTGGAGGAGTACTGGGCTGTAGATCCCAGCTGGTGTCTCTGTTCCTGCTTTGGTGCAGGAGTGGGAGAGATTTTCTTCGCTAGGTGCTTGCTGGCTGACTGGCTATCCTACACTCTAAAGCCTGAGAATTGTCTTAATTTTTGTTTCATCAGTAAATGGAGCGAAGTCACAATATGTAGTGAATCTGCTACAGTAAGAATGAAGTGGATTCAACTACAGAATTTTTCATTCCACAAAACAATATTTGGTCTTCATTGAATTTCAAGGGGAATATAATTTGACAATTTCTTCACTGAAATGCCAGGGGAAAAAAAAAATGTTTAGAAAAAATATTATTTCTTGTAATTTGGGGACGAAATATCATTTTGCGATTTACCATGAAAAAATTATGTTGTTGTACATCAGTATTATGTCCTGTATTCTTAAGGGCGTGTATCATGTTTCATTATTTGCTATGTACTGTTACTAGGTATATGTCAGAATAGTCAGTTATCTAGTTCTGATCATTTATACTGGAATCAATAAGACAGTTTGGTTTTAAGTCTTTTTCTAGGTGAAAATACCTTCTTTCTGAATTACAGGGAAATATTTTAATGGGAGCACAATAGATACAGTAATACAAGAGTATGGAAATAGAAACTCTGGGATTCAAATCCTTCTGCAGATTGGTTTCAGAATATACTAGGAGTACCTTCCCTGTGTTTACGTATGCTTTCTAAGGGTTTTGAACCTGACGGAAAAAGCTTTTTCCTTTTCATTTTGCTTGGGTTTTGGTTGGTTTTTTTTGTTTTAATTTGACCAAATATATTTGACAGACTCACTCCTCAGTTAAAGAGTCAGGTGAGAGGATTGGATGGTCCCTGTTCACCACTATAAATATAGCGAGAGATTAATTTACCTGCAAAATGGCAACTGATTGGAGGATTGATGTTAGCAGGTTTCAAAGCAGGAAGGTACTAAATGTTGAATTTTGTAGAGTACCTGGCAAGTGACTTAGGTTGTCCTCATGAAACGGTGTGCTTTTAAAGATTGTAGGCTGGGTATCTAAGGAAAGGCGTTTGGTTTTGCAGGCTGTCTAGTAGTTTGGTTGTGTCCAGATGTCTGCTAGCTCTGTGGCTGCATTCCCCTCCAGCCACATGCTTTGTCTGAACCCTGCATAAAGTGAGACTCAATAGGAAGTGGGCCTTACCATGCTCTCCATCACTCCTGAATCCATCCCATGATGACAAGGGAGTTGTCCTATTTCTAGATAAACAAATGTAAAAGTTTGATTTACTTTTTATTGCATCTCAAGCATCATTGTCCCTTCAGCTGCCTGTGCTTTGTGAGATGCCTCAGTCAGGGGTGACAGTGGCTCTGTCTGGAGTCCTAGTCAGCCGGGGGGACTGGAGCTACATCCACCCAACACCCATGCAAGAATCCAGGGTTTATTATGCCTAAATGCAAGTCAAAACCTGCAAGAAGTGGTTTAATAATGGAATGTTAGCAGACTCCCGAGTACAATGATGCTGTTTGATGCTTTCATAAATCTAATGTTTAGGGATGACAGTTATGATGCATGGCATTGGGAGAATGCGAAACTGCAGTCATTAAACAAAAATGGGCTTTTAAACTAATGGCAGCAGCCTAAACAGTTTTGCAGCGAAACAGATTCCCTTAGGCTACCATTTTTCAAATGATACAGGTCCTATTGACTTTAAAAACACAGGAAAATATTTTGTTTTGGTTCTGTAGCACCGCTTTTACATTCATCCCAAAGGTCAGGCTGCTATGTGTTTGCTAGGTTTTAAGCTGGAGGTGTTAGAAAATAATGAATGGCAATGTGTGCCGAGTAATTCATTCACTGTTATTCCTCTGAATTAAGCCACCTGCAATACCAGGATTCACACCTCTTCCTAGATGGGTTTCCAAGTGAGTATGGAGGCACTTTGCCCCATCTAAACCCAGCTGTGTTTAACCTAGTAGGTAGTTTTGTACAGTGTTTCTGTTATACAGAATTTTATCCAAATACCTCCATCAAAACCTATTCCAACTCCCACTAGTTTAAAATGATACACAATAAAGCGGCATGGTGCCTTGTCTCCTTTGAAGCCATCATTTCCAGCCTAAAGCTGGAGAAGTTAAGATGCATGTATTGTGTTTTCCTTTGTGCCAGAGAGGTCCTGATGGACAAGGGCTGCTCATGATCTGAAGTGCATTGGGCAGCTCCCTTCAAGAGACGTTTCAGGAGGATTTAGCAGTTGCAGAAGACCAACCCATTCTCAGCCGTTCACTTTCACATCTTTGTGACTTTTACTTTTCCCCTGGACAGGCTTGGTTTCTTCCTGAATATAGCTTGTTTTGGCTCTGTCTCCCTGTCTTCCTCATTCCTTGGCTTGATCTGTGCTTGTCATCTTCCCCTCCCATTGCAAGGAATAGAAGAGAGAACAGAATAATCCAGACTCTGAAAGGATGCCAAACAGCATAATTTAGTTGTTTTGTGTCATCTCTCCTTGTACCATACGTATCTCAGACCCCACTTCTCTCCCTATAATCTGAGTGAGTTTCAGCCTGGAGCTGACCTTGCTGAGTAACTCCATAATTATTTTAAATAATAATAATATAAAAGACTTATTTTTTAAATGTAAACAGTTCCATTAGAAATATATGTGAAATCCATTCAGAGCAGTCATACTTCACTTTGAAGCCCTTCATGTCATGGGATGACAGTTTAAAATGGGATATTGTAATGCTCTCTAGTTTTTCTAGGAGCCCTACAAGACTGAGCAGGGTTTGGGAAGCATGGTCTGGAGATCTCCTTCTGTGTCAGGGACATTGGGTGCAGCTTTCAGAACCTGGTAAGTTCTCTTTTGAATGTCACCTGGCTCTCTGCAGGTTTTGACTGCCCTGTGAGACCTGGATAACATACTGCTTCTTTTCACCACTTTTCTCTTCTCCTTTGCTTCTGTAGTTTGTCCTAACCATAAACATATTTTCTGTGAGCAGTTGTTGGAGGAAGAGAGCTTTCTAACTGCAGTGACTTCAGCCATGTTTTCTTATTCCTGTGGAATATACTTGAGTCAGGAGAGGAGAGTGGAAGAAGAAAGGTTAAATTAACTATAACATGAATGTTTAAACAGATGGCTGACCTCTGTAACACCAAGAACCGTTTAATTTTAGAAATCTGCAGGCTGTTTTAAGTTTGTCATGATCTTTACAACCATCTGAGCATAGATACATGACATGATTTATTACCTTACCACAAAGCTTTGTTGCTTAATTTCCCTGCTGTTTGAAACACCGAGATTTAGGTGGAATGAGCAGGATCCTAGAGCATCGATGGGATTTGGCTCCCTTTGTGCCAACTGTCTTTAAACCCTGGGAAGCTAAGGGAGGAGGCATGCTCCTGATCACTCTGGAAGGAGCTCAGCTCCTACGCTTTGCTTGCTCCCCAGGCAGCGCTCAGCCTTAGCACGGACAAGGGCCGTGGAACAATTAACTGTGGGCAGGGCATAGACAGATGATCATCCTGCCCCAAATCACTTAACCGTCTTAAGGGTCTACCTTTGCCGCCCTGAACAAGCCAACTAATCTTTCAGTGAGCCACACAAGTGAGTGCTGAGCTATACATGGTACAAAGAGGGAGAAGACACAAAATGAACAAATTCCCCTATCCCACCTCTCCCCAAAAAGCTGTACAGAGTACACCTGTTTAATGGGGAAAGAGCATCACTGTTCAGAGCAAGTTGTTTCAGCCTATGGTAGGTTGTCCATCCTCTCGAGGCTTTTAGGTCAGGGTTGCATATATGCTGAAAACATATGTGGTATAGGCCAAATGAGTGCTGGCTAGATGCAGAAATTCTTGGATATATTCTTTGAGTCAAGAGGTATCAGACCAGATCAGTTCTCAAATTAACACTTTTTGTGAGTTCACAGCAAACTCCCAGGGGCTGCACTTTGGACACTTCTGTGACACTTTGGGAGAGCAATATCTGTATGGTGCCACACATTAAGTCCCCGGCACTGTTCTGGAGATGCTCTGGGATGAGTGATGCCAAGGATTCCATCTGGGATTCAGTGAGTCAAGGGTGGCAGAACAGCTGTGAAGCGCTTGGAAACTGTCTTTATAAGGAGCGTACCATGTTAGTCCTCCAAAAGGTGAAAGTTAAAAAAAAATAAATCAAAAAATCTGTATCAGCACAGTGTGTATTTCTTTTAGAGAGGTTTGGCTTATCACTATGGTTAGCTTTTCTTAATTACTGCTAATGCTTCTGCAGGCTGTGCAGTTGGAGCTGGAATGTGGCTGGCCCAGAATCAGGGCGCAGAGCCTTTTATCAGGACCACTCGGAGACAGGCCATCTGGAAGATGTATTTATTTTTTTCTTATTTGTCTTCTCCAAATAAAAACGTGACACTGTGAGAATGTCCATTCCATCCTATTGCTTCACTCCACCGAAGTTACCATTTTCTGACAAACTGTTTTAGAAAGTTATATTTGGCAAATGGCTGTTTACTTAATTCCTCTCCTATCGTTGCTGCTTGTCCATGAAACCCAAAGCTGTTTGCATGTAAGCTCAGCTGTAGCTCAGTTCGGAGGATTCCTGAAATGATCATTGCTTTCTGCTCATTTGCTTTTTTTAGCTCATTTTCTCTCATGACGAAGGAACTGCAGGTACTTCAGATCTAATAAAGGCAAATCCAGTACCTGCAGAGCTGTTAGAAGATGCAACCGCAACATGGTTGGGTTTCCTTGCTTACTCCAAGTGTTGGAGCTTTCAGCACTCTTGGTGTCCCTCAGGTGTAAAACATAGTGTAATGAGGATTATATTTGCAGGGGTGAGTTTCTTCTGTCTGCAGAAAACTATGTGAAGCTCCACAACGGAGCTGCTACCTGTGTTGGCTCACCAAGTCCTCCTGGTCCTCAGCCCACAGGGGAGACTTCTCCATGATCACCTTCATCAAGACAGGCTTGTCAGGAGCACTTGGGAGTAATAGCTTTTATAGCTTTTTTTAAAAATTATTATTTTATTTTTATTTATTTATTTCAGAAAAGTGATTTCCTTGGTCTCATTGCCTTCTCTGAAGTGAATTTACCTGCTTGGGACGGTGGGATTTGTTTTAGAAATAAAACTCCACTGTGGAGCTCAATGCAAAACTGTTCTGTTCAAATCACGAAAATCACCAGGGGAAAAGGAAGAGTCCCTCAGTTACGTGGGTTGTTGCAGAGGTTTTTCTTAAATTGATAAACTTTAGGCTGTCCCTGTCAAAGCAAGCTTAAGCAAGGCTTAACATGCTTTGCCCACAGTTACTATGATACAATCCAGCTTTGACCACCTTGCCTACCAATGGATGTTTCTGGAGGAAGATAGATGCAGTGGGTTAACCTTAGCTGGATGCCAGGTGCCCACAGAAGCTGCTCTATCTCTACCCCTCCTCCACTGGACAGAAGGAGGAAACACAATGAAAGTCTCATGGGTCAAGATAAGAACAGGGAGAGATCACTCACCAATTACCATCATGGGCAAAACAGACTCTGCTTGGGGCAATTAGTTTAATTTATTACCAATCAAATGAGAGAAGGGTAATGAGAAATAAACACCAGTCTTAAAAACATCTTCCTCCCACCCTTCTTCCCAGGCTCAACTTTACTCCCAAGTTCTCTAATTAAATCCCCTGCCTCAGTGGTGCAGGGGAATGGGGGTTGAGGGCAGTTAATCACACATTGTTTCTGCCACTTCTTCCTCCTCAAAGGGAGGACTCTTCACACTCTTCCCCTGCTCCAGCATGGGGTCCCTCCCACAGGAGACAGTCCTCCATGAATTTCTCCAACATGAGTCCTTCCCACAGGCTGCAGTTCTTCATGAACTGCTCCAGTGTGGGTCCCTTATATGGGGTTGGGTCCTTCAGGAACAGACTGCTCCAGGTCCTTCCAAGGAGCCTGCTTCAACATGGGCTTCCCATAGGGTCACAGCCTCCTGTTCTGGCATGGGATACTCCACAAGTGGGTATCTGCTCCACCATTAACCTCCATGGGCTGCATGGGGACAGCCTGACTCACCATGGGCTTCACCATGGGCTTCAAGGGAATCTCTGCTCTGGCGCCTGCAGCACCTCCTCCCCCTTCTTCTTTACTGATTTTGGTGTCTGCAGAGTTACTTCTCTCAGATATTCTCATTCCTCTCCAGTTGCTGAACAAGTGCTCTCGTGCCACAACTTTCCCCCTTCTTAAATATGTCATTGCAGAGGTGCTGCCACTGTTGCTGATGGGCTCAGCCTTGGCCAGTGGCAGATTGGACATAGGGGAAGCTTCTAACAGCTTCTCACAGAAACATTGCAAACCCAATGCAGTAGAGCATAGAGACTGTAGGTACAAAAGGAAAGGCAATTATAAAAGCAAAGGAGAATACAGTTGTTTATAATCTATAAAAAATTATACTTACTGCTCTTGGGTTCCCCTTCCTTGCCTTAAGGTTTTCTCATTAAAAGCAGTTTCTGTAAATACCATCTCTTTCTTTCCCCTTGGAGACATCTCAAATTGCTGGGCTGGAATTGTTGTCCGGGTAATCAATAAACTTTTATCTACATGATGGTTTTTTTTTCCTTGAAGTTCGTTCTTTCTGTTGTGGAGATAACATGTCTAAAGCAAATGTAAAATGAAAAAGGGTGGGGATTTGACTTGACTCATTTACTATATGCTCTTACAATTTTGCTATATGAATGTCTTCCAAAACAATTATAGTTATTGCTAAGTGGACACTAAATGATTAATCTACTAGTAGACAGACAATGCAGTGGTGTCTTTGAAACAATTTTTAAACCTCTTCCCTGCTGCTCTTTCCCTACAAGACTGGTTTGAAGATAAGACACTGACAATAAAATAAATTGTGATTTGTAGTCTGGTTCTCTTTAAGTCTATGCCTTTACTTCAGTGTTGCTCTTCCATCTCACATTGAAGAGAGTGTAATGAAAGGGGTTTAAAGTCTGCCCTGAGCAAGAAGAACCTTCAATCTTGTATTTCATTTGAGGCATATGCTTAAATTAACATGGAGTTGGCTGGATTTATTCATGCACTTAGATGCATGCTTAATCCGGGTGAATAAGGATGCTTGAGAGTTTTTGTTGATGGGAGATCACAGGTGCTTTTCCTCTGCGAGTTGGTGGCATCATGTGCAGAGTGTGTAAAAATACTCATCAGTCATTTTACTATCTGGAGTAGTCCTTGTACTGGAAATAACTCCTTAAGTCCTGGTTTTCTTCTCAGAAGATCTCTCTTTTGGGCCATGTAATGGGGAGAGAGAACTTGCCAGTGGGTAGTTAAGGAGCATTCTGATTTGCAGCTGAATTTAGGAAGATGACTAAACACTTTAAACTCAATGATTTGTGAGAGAAAAGGCAAGACTTTAGTTTGGTTCCTTATACATTTTATAAACTTGTACATTTTAACCATTTTTACAGCTACAAGTTTTAAAGCTACGTACCACATCGCATCGAGACAACTGACTCAGAAAATGCTCTGATGTCTGTTGATGCCACAGACTTGTCTATGTGCTAGTACTGGTTTTAACTGTCTTTCCGTTTGAGGAGATGTCCTTAGGTTAAAAGTTAAGCTGTTTTCTCATCACGTTGAATAGCAACGATCCATTTGGTTTTATGCCCAGTTGGGCCTAGTTGGAGCTGGTGAGCAGCAGTGGAGCTGAGCCTAAGTCATAGAGTTACTCATATAGTTTCTTACCCTTTCCTTAAGTTGTTCAGGTTAATAAATAATAACAATTCTGGACAATAACAGGTTTGTTTCCCTGGCTTGCGTGATGGCAATTCTGTTGTTGCAGAGGTTTTAACACTCAATAAACTGGGCAAAAACCATTCACTGCCTCTGTGGTTGAATAGTGGCTTGATAGAGCCACAAACCAGATCACACCCATGCTACCTCAGATGGTAGGGCTCATTAAGAAGAAATTGGTGTTGGTCTAGGAAGGAGCTATATCTCCTTGTTGGGTGAGTTTTCTCTGTACTTGGAAATATTTTCTCATCTCTTAAAGGCGATCCTGTGCTCTGTTAATGACATGAAGTGGAGAATGAGAAGGTTTGTTCTGGCTCATACTGCACACTTTTTAAAATCTAGCCTTCTTGGTTAAATTACCTTTTCTTAATTCTGTGTGGTGGAAGAAACGGTCATGACGGTGGTTATAAATGATGCAGCTTTCTTTTGTCCAGGACACTGAAGCTAGGGAGTGAATTCCAGGCAGACACCTCTGCTACATTAAGGTTACTCAGAGCAAAGCTTTTGGGTTTGGTCTTAACATACTTGCTGCCAAATGTTAGTAACTAAATGTCAGACAGACTCCTCCCATCCAGCAACAGATAGGGCTGTTTCAGTGTAGCTTTGGTGCCTGTTCCAAAAAGGATCTGATGGCCAGTGTTTAAAAATCAGCTCCCTCCCATCTTCCAAATCTCCAGCTGTGGGAGCCTGTGCTGCAGCTCTCCCAAAGGAGATCAGAGAGGAGTAATAGTGTGCTGAGGTCACAAAATCGATGTGAAGATACTGAAGGAGAGCACCAAGAGTGGTCTTCCCTAGGGCTGCTGAGGGATGAGGCTACAGGTGGCAATTAATCCTGTTAATCTTATTTTTAAGATGGTTTTCTCTGTGCATCATTAGACTCTCATCATCCTGTTGTTTAGGTTCCTCTGTGAGCTGTGGTGGTCAGCATGTTTCAAAATAGCCAGTTTCACAAAGCTGTGTTGATTGCCAAGTCCAGTTTCATGCAGTTTCAGAGTTTTGGGTGCTTGCCCTGTTGAAAGGCTGTTCACCTTCCTCCCTGATTAGTAACTGCCCCACTTTCAGTTTTAACTTAGGGACTGTTTGACAGTTTAGAGGGCTTTTTGTCAGCACTATGGTTTTATTTTTTTTCTATCTGCTGTTCGCCATCCTGATGTGGTTACAGAAAAAACTCCTCTCTGTTCTTTTGCTTTTATTTAGTGCTGCTAGCCTGCTACTTAGACTTTTTTTTCTTTTTTAATGTGTATCACTGAAGAACATTTTGATCTTTGCTCATTGTTTTTATTTGCATGATCTAATTCAGCTTGACTTTGGCAATTTCTCTTTACCCCTTTGCTTCCTGACCTCTGTGACACAACGGTCTCTGCTGAGCAGCCCTTCTTTTCAGTGCCTCACAGGCACTTTACTTAGTCCTAAAATCCCTTTTTTAGTGATTGTTTCTCCTGTTAAATTGCGAATCATTTCATAGATGTCTTCCCAACTTTGCTTGGGGTTATAAGTACCAACTTTTTTTTTTTTTTCTTTTTAATCTTTGCTGTAAAGACATTCTAAGCTTCTTACAAGTGTGTCCTTGAGCACTTCAGTTCGGTTGACTTCCATACAGCATTTCTTTGATTCCCCAAAGCTTATGGCAAATTGAAAATATTAATTTCTACATTTCACTGCAGAGTATTCTTCTATCTAAACCACCTCTCCATGATTACAGTCACCTCCAGAATTATTTTCTGTGAGCATTTGCAGCTACTTAGAGTGTCTAAATTAGTATCGCCCTTTTCTAGTTCAGCAGCTGGAGGATTACAACGGCTGTCTGCTGCTTCCAGGAATATCTGTGGTCAGCTCTTAACATTAATAGTAGGTTCTTCAGTTGAATATTTTGGGAAGTTGCAGTCCCACAGTAAGATAAACCCTCTTAGCATTTTTATCTCACTGTGGACCTTGTAATCTACACTGCACTCCTGTCCATACTTTGTAGGGGTAGGACAACCTATGCCATTGTCCCTCCTTCTCTCAAGAAGCGTGAACCCCCTGGCAGCCATAGGCCTCTTGATCTTCCCCTTCTTCTGTTTGCTGACTTACCCGTTACTGGTTCCCAGTATCAGTATGTTAATGCTTGATTTTGTTTCTTCCTCATAATTTGTGAATTTCTGGCTTATTGTCTGCCATCCTGTCTGCTGCTATTGATGTTAATATGCTTTCTGCAATCCTAAGTTTAGACAATATAATGTGCTTTTTTGTCCACATTTACCAGTCCCCTTGTCTGCTTATTAAAACCAAATGTGGAAATTAACTGATTTTCTTGCCTATCCTCTCTCTAGAAGTTTTATTTCCCATTAGCTTAAAACTCTCATTGTGCCTCCTCTGATCACAGAAGGCCATTTCTCAGCCACAGACAAACATCCTTTTTCCATGAATGCCTTCTGGTGGTGGAACATCCTTAAACTTCCCTTGCAATGTCAGTTCTTGAATCATATGGATGACATTAACTTGTAATGGCTTTTCCTTCCTTTTGTTGCATCGAAAGAAAGTCCTCAGGGATGATGCTCAGAGGCTAAGCCTGGTGTCTCCAGGCTCTCTCTGTAGCCTAGAGGGAGGTAGGAACCACCAGGGAGCATCTAAAACAGGCTTCCTATCCAAATTGCCTTCCTAGTCTACTTTACTCACTGGCAGAGAGACTGTCCTCTTCTGGGCTAAATTTAGTCCTGAGCCTTGTTCATGCCTGTGGTTGAGTTCTCCATCTGCACACTGAGAGCAAGGCCACTTCATCTCTCACTGGAAGGCCAAAGATAAACCTCCTGGGGACCCCTTGGGTCCATAATAATAAGGACCAAAGAAAGTGATGTAAGTAAACAGAGATCTGAGGACAGTACAGTGGAGCAGCTGGGGCCCGGGATGCAAAAGGAGGTGGAAGAGTAGAGTATGATGGAGAAAAGTCCCCAACACTTGAGCTGTGGTTTTGCAATCCGAAGCAGCTGAAAGACTTTCATTGTGCAAAGACATCTTGCAGCATCTTTCCAAGCAGAAGAATGAATCCAGATTGCTGCGTCTATAGAGAGCAATTGTTTTATTTCCCATTAAGAGGGTAGACACGAAATCAGATTTCCACTCTGAGTTGTCTTATATTTTTAGCCTATGATTGGATTGCAGATGCACATGGGATATTTACATCTCTGGAAGCAGGCTCTGGTGCTGTCGTCTTAACCAGAATTCAAGTTAATTTGCTGGTCTTCCAGATGGGAGCCATTCATTTCTCTATTACCAATTTGCAGGAATGCTTAATCCAGATTTTCTAGGTCACTATTCTAATATTCAAGCATTTTCCTTACCTCCCTTTCTTTTTTCTTCCCCTTGTGCTGAATTATCCACTTGTGCAGAAAAGAAAATGGGTTTTGCAGAAGGAAACACCTGTCCATCATTGATCCTGTGTGGAAGCTCTTGGGAAGCAGATTGTCCTTCCATCTCCTATAGAAGGTTTCCTAAGAGGGCACTAACTGCAAAGTGTACCTGATAGAGCCTCTTAGCTCTGTTTCATGTGGTTATTTGAGGCTTATTAAATTTTGCTACCTTCTTAGTTTTAAACTATTTAATGATCACCTTATTCTGGTCTAGTACATGTGCTGAATAAAGATGTTGTTAAACTACTGGCTGCTTCTCTGTTGCGGGTAGATAAGGATATTTGCAGGGGGAGGCTCATAATTTTCCTTAGCAACATTCAGCCTCCAGTGCATTGAGTGACTTGTGATTGCATTATAGCTATTTCTTTAATGGAATTTTAAACTACATGTCTCTTTACAGTCACTTCTGCCTGGGGTTCTTAGATAACCATGCAAACACTATGTATATCATTGCCATCGTGTGCAGTACATACCGAAGCAGTAGATGGGGTGCAGACAGGTAGTTAGCTCATGAGCCAGCCCTTTTCTTCATTGTTGCATTTTCCATAACAGTTAAGGCTGCGGTAGGAAAAAATGATGCATCGTGTATTAGCTACTTTAGTTTCAGAATGAGCGTATTTAACCAGTTTGAGGTGAACTTTATTATTTCTTCTGGTGTTATGAATTCCCAGTACTCTCAATAGCCAAACCTTATCCCCAAAAACCACAAAACTGCTGCACAGAGGGACTGGAACCCTAGGGTCTGGAGACATAGCGAGCCTGGAGTGACAGGCACACTTGAGAGCTCATCCTGAGCAAGTCATGTCAGTGACCTGCAATACTTAGCACACGGATGAGCATTTCCAATTGTCTCCTCTGTTGCTTATGGCCATGCAGCAGTCAGAGGAGGCTGGGGTTGCAGCGAGTATGCAATATGAAACTGTCCTGCTCAGTTCCTTGGTCAGGATTGTTGCTTGTGTGATAAGGTACCAGAAGATGTCGTTTTGTTATGCACCAGTACAACATAAAGTTTTGCTGCCTCCTGGTCTGTGGCTGAGGCCTCAAGGTACCAGGGTGATGCTTTCAGCCAGGTGATGCTTAACCATTGCAACAGTGGGGCAAAGTAGGGTAGTTGGCTATGTGGTCAGGAGACTGGCTGCTCACTTTCCGGTATAAATAGTCTTTGGTACTTTTACCTTTTGGAAGTGACAGTGTTGGTTTTCTCCACGGCAGATGAGTGGACAAGTTTTGGAGTATTTTATCAGGTGATGGAAATACAGGGTCTCACTCCTGGAAGACAGATGATGGAGTGTGGGGCAGGGCCCAGTGAAGCGATACTGCTATTGTGCCTGGAAGGGCAGGCACAGGCTCAGCAGCACAGCCCAGCCTCTGGACTGAGGGCAGGGAGTACATCTTGTACATGCCCAAAGGGTCAGGGCACAACTGGGACCAGATTCCCAGTGCCATTGGCTTCCTGTGAAACACCCCAAAGGCAAAGGTGTAGCAGTGGAAATGATAGAGTGAAAGATTATTTCATTAACTGTACTTAGGTCATCATCTTAGGTTAACAGGCAGTACCCCAAATAGGGTGAGATTTCTTTAGGAGGAATAAAGTGATATAAGAGGGGTTTAAATTCTTAGCTCACACATTTGTTTGAATACAGTACTGACTCATTAGTGGGAGAAGTGGTTTAGTTTACTTACAGGAGGTGAGATGACATGATAAACTTGAGTAGGAAAGCAATCTAATATTTTGCATGATTTGTAATTATATAAATGGTACTATTATTTTATTAGAGCATTGGGTTTTGTCTTGCTCTACCACTATAAAAATGGATGAATATAAAGGAGAAAGAAACAGCATTTGTAGTAGAAACAGAACCTCCTGAAATATAGCTGTTAGATAAGCTTTTTACATCAAAATGGTCTGCCTGGAGGTTTCTCCCTGTTGTGCTGAACATGCAAACACATTACGACCCTTTCGGAGCTTCTCACATTCTCTTCCTGCCTTAGCGTGACCAGGACGTGGAAAACATGGGATTTTCCCTGCACTCTCCCCAAGTGCAGCACCATCCAGTGCACACGTGTTGTGAAAATTGCTCAGCAAGGCTGTCCCTGCCTTGAGCCAGAGCTGCTTCAGACTACCTCGCAAATCCTATTAAGTCAGGAGTGTCAATACAATGTGTACAACTTGGGTTCAGAGGAAGCTATTTATAGTTGCAGTAAGAGTATTGTGCGCTCAGGGCTTTTCTTTCACGCCTGATCAGGGACCTTGGCAGATTCACCATCCCCTTTACCTGCTCAGCAGCTTGGTTGCCAGACCTCTGAGAGCACCAGTGTTTTAGCTGTAAATCCTGGTCATCTTCCAATGGCATCCAAGGGACACTGTGGAGGAGGTCATGATTTTCTACCTTTCTCTCCATATGATATCTCCTTATCTCCTGGCTCACAGGGTTCAACGGTTTGACTTTCAGGGCTTGCAGTGCACCACTGTCACCATGAGCACTGTGGTGAGGAGGAGAGACACCATTTATATGTCAGTGATGTCATTAAGCTTCTCAACCTCTTGGTGATGAGTGAGCTCTCTTAAATATTTTGGGGTAAAGTGTTGGAGTTTGGAGGGACCGAGTGTGGCACAGCTTCAGGGGCAGAGTAACAAGGAGATGTGCTTGGTCTTCATGTGAAGGATGATTTACACATCCCATCTGTGATGTCACTTCATGATTTAAGGGTCTGGCTGGGGAAATAGGAAGGACTGTCCTACAAGAAGTTTCCAGCCCAGGGTAAGCCGGTGGTGGAGCGAGGACCTCCTCTGCCTGTGTGTGTTCACAGCCTGGTTTTAGGCTACAGTGTTTGGTGAACACACCAAGGGTATGTCAAAGAATTGGTGAACACACCAAGGGTATGTCAAAGAATTGCTGCAAATTTAATTTTACAGTAATACAGCATTAGTGGAGCACAAACAGCAAAGACCAGCGAGTACACATTCCTTCCTGTAGCCAGCTTGGGCTGGGGTCCTCACACCGCTGCCAGCCCCTGGGATGCTGCTGCAAAGTGCAATCAAATGTGTTAATGAAGTGTACAAGCTTTCTGCACACTTACTGTGTTATGTTGAGCAAGTTGATTATAGGGATTGTTTATTTTATGGGATTTTTGCATTCTTATTGGGAACCATTTGTCAGTCTGCACAGAAATCTAATTAGCTTAGAATTGTTAGCTCTCTGGTATACATTGACCTATAAAATGAAGGATGCAGCAATAAACACAGTCCATTAGGCTGCTGAATTAGTCTGGAGGCTTCTTTGGAGAGGTCTTGACACTTAAATGATTTTCCCTTGGGAACTTGCCCATGTTTGGTGCAGGGGTTCTGTGCCAGCATCCCTTTTTGGGCTGGCAACCCACTTCAGCCCACCGGTGTGGCTCTCCACTCCTGGAAATGTGCAGTCTGGGTGTTGTTGGGTTTCTGTGCCCACCCTGGGGGTGAGCTGAGAAGGTGCTGCCTTGTTACAGGTGGTCTCTTGCAAGAAGGGAGCTGAAGGCTGGTGTAACTGCACTTCCAAATCCACCCCTCTGGCAAAACAGTGTGACAGAGCCTCGGGCAGTGGGAAGGGGAAGATGATGCTTCTGCAGAGCAAAGAAATAGGAAATTGTAGCTGACTGTAGTGCTTCTGTGATGCTTCCTGGAAGTAACTGTGAGGCTCCTTGCAGAGTGTGGTTCGTTAGTTAACTAGGTTTAAATTCAGTTCTCCTTCAGGGTATGGAGACACAGCATAAAGCTTCTGCCTCACACAGCAAATGCACCTCCCCATCACTCTGCATACAGTAACTTCCATTTTTTTAAGCAAGGGGATACTTAAACTTGGCACCAGGCAGCTTGGTGTGTTGCTGGAGGATGTTGAGTGGGCACTGTGTGTGATCGGACCAAGCACCGACAAGGTGACTGATGGCACCTGCAGTCTGGCAGCAACTTTTCTGTGAAATGTCTCCAGTGTAGCAAAAGCCCAGGGCTCTTCTCACCAATATCTCTTCTTTATTCTTAATTGCAACAAAAGATTGATTTTTTTTGTTCACAGTGTAGGAAAAATTTTGGACAATAAGGCAGGCAGAGGATGTGGAAAGCTTTGCCCTCTGGGGTGATATGTTCGGGATGCCACTACCAGCATCACATGGGAAGGTGGTTTGGGGCAGCAGAACAGTGCTGCTCACATCCCCATCCTGGCATCTGCGAAAGAGGCCAAGCCTCCATCCAAGATAGGATAAAGGTATATTTTTAACACTATTTTGACAAGATGAGTTCATCTGCTTGGTCAAGATGGATTTGGGCTGCAGCATGCCTGGACAGTGTGTCAGCACGCAGCCTGGCCTGGTTCCTTCTGCGTGCCCCAATACATTGACCTATTTTGAAAACCCATTCTGGCTGGTTGAGACAGGCCAAGAGGGTTGAGTGGAAGTGAAGCAAGGGCTGGTTGTTAGCTAACATAATCTGCTGTCCTAAAGCCAACATGTGTCTCCCCATGTATTAGTTGGGTTGGACTGGGAAAAGATGTTCCACAGCTCTGCTTCTTAAAAGACACACAAAATATATATAAGCCTTTCCAAACGTTTTCTAATTAATTAAGGTATCTGCAGGGTTGCATTGAATCTACTTTTTATCCTAGCATAGAGGACCACTGAGTGGTTGGAGTGACTATTGTTGATTACTGTTGCAATGATTATTGTTGAGATTGTGGAGCAAAGCTTGTGTCTTTGAGTTTTGTAGTCCTTGAAGCTGTCCAGTCTGTCCCTGAGCTGCTGTGCAATGGGTTATCTACCAAATTTTTTCTTGTCTTGGAGGTAAAAATCAATAGTGAAATAGTACAGTGGAGGCAAACACCTACTTATGATTTCAGTTGGCTTCATTTTATCTTTCAAGCTTGCTTTCAGCAAAATGACAGCTTAGACTTGTTGTCTAAGGAGTACAGTATCCAGCAAATAGCGAGGGCATTTCTCTGCCTGGGATGAGGCATCACTGGTGATGTCAGAGTGATGTGGAGCTGGCGTGGCATTCGCAAACAATCACTCATAAAAAGAGTGCTGTGATTAATTAGGTTTTTCAGAGGTCTGAAACAGTCATTTCTATATTAAAAATGTTCACATCTAATTTGCCCTCCACTGACATGGAACTTCTCTTTGAACAGAGATTGAAACAGGTAGTTTAGCCATTAGAGCCTGAATATATAGCCACATCAGGCTGTGGGCACACATTGGGTCTTTGTGTAAATGTATTTGCACACTGAAAGTTTTCTTCTCTTTGATGAAGAGGTCTTGCTGCCGTAAGTGTCGGTATGTGTATGTGCCCCCTTTTTTTTAAAGAAAGATCTGGACACACTTTGGAAAAACAGAGGATCTTTCAACTTTTTATCTATATTTTACCTTTGAGGGAAACCAAATGCTCTATCAGAAATTTCCATGGTGGATTGTTGGCCAGCCAGATGGTCTCCTCCTAGTGCCAAAAAATTCAACCTGGGGAGCTGTAGACTGCAAAACCATCAACTGCTTAGAAGCCCTGCAGCCCTTTCTACCTGATTGCAACTCTGAAATTAAAGTTTGGGGCATCTCTTGAGATCCTATATTTTGTTTAACTGAAACACTCAAAGGTACTCTAAGTAACCATGTCCGAGAAGCTGCAGAAGAGAAGCAACAGCCAACTCCTGGCTAGTAGGGATTCAGAACTGTGTTTGAGCCAGTGGGAAGAGGCAAATAATCTCACACTAGCTCTTCTTTATCTGAAATGTCTGGAGTGAAGCTTTGGAGGTGTGAGCTGCATCCTCTGCCAGTGCTACTGGATGTCCTGAGCCTGGATGGTTTTGGGGGAGGAGAGAAAGGGGGAGACAAGCTGAGAGCAGAGCCACCTGCCTGCTTTTACACTACAGCAGTGCTACGGGTGCATTCCCTTCTCTGAGCTGTGTCTTCAGGCTTTGTCTGCTTCATAGGGAGACTTAATTCAGTGTTTGAGAGACTCTTATTTTGCCCACATAGAAATGGGGATGCTGAGGGGGATAATGGAAATGTATGAGGTGATATGGTGACATTTGTTCTCCACCATCACCTGGGAATTTCTGGGTGTCGGATATAAAATGTAAAACCTCTGGCTGGGTGGAGTGAGGGTGTACACATGCTTTGTGCGTGTGTTTTCGCTTTGTATTTAAGAAAAAAAACCCTCATCTAAAAATAAACTCCCCGCTTGTCTCCATTTCCTGGTTCATGTGGGGCTGTGGCAGAGCAGCTGGAAGGATGGGAGAGCCAGCCCAGCCCGTGGAACCCCCCACCTGAGCCCAGGGCAGCCAGAGGGTGAGGTAAGTGGGGGTGGCTGGCACCCCCTCGGGCAGCTGGTGGGGTGTGGGGCTGGTGGTGCACATCTGGCTCTTCTCGAGGTGCGGGGCTGTCACGCTGCTACCACTTGATATGTAGGCACACTGTGGCTGTCTGTCCTGAATGGGGTGGCTGCTTGAAGTCCTTCTGTGCCCGTAAATATATATCGTGGCATAAATGAGTAGGTCCTCCATTGGTCCTGAGTGTATGTTTTGGCAATGAGAGAGTTGGTTGGCTCTAAACCCTAAATCCCAGAGTGGTTTAGAGGTCTGGCTGCAGCTCCAGGTGGAATGGGTGAGAAAGCAGAGCAATAGTGAAGCCATCCAAAATGTGTAATAAAATGGCAGCTCCTCCTGCTGATGCAGCAGTGTGGTGTTACAGCAGTGTAACCAGCACCAAAACTCAGCTTGAGAGCCACCGGGACACTGCAAGGGCAGCCATGCCGGCTCATGGGGCACTTTGCGCTCCAGGCAGGGAGGAGCGGTGCAGTACTGGGACGGCACTGGGACGGTTTGCTGAGCTAGTGCTGGGAGAAAGGCAGCATCTGGCCAAAACCATGGTGTTAGTCCAGAGCTGCTCTGAGAGCTTGTTTTTTCATTAAGTATACTAAGGCATTCCATAATATGTTGCTGTTGCACTTTTTATTTTTTTATGTAAGAAAACCTATCATGTTTTGCAGGGGATGCATAGGCAATTAAAATGTTCGTAATACTAAAGTGTTTACAAATATGCTGACAAAGGCAACAGGAAGTTGCATACTTTTTCTCTGCTCTTTACAGGCAGCATTGAAACTCCCTTAGCTTGTGGTAAGAGATTGCAAAGCCTGGTTCTGGCCTGAGCTGCCAGCAGGGACCTTTGGTTTCTTCTCTTGTGTGAGCTCAATACATTTTACTCCATGAACCTCCATGAACTTACCTTGCTTGTCTCAAATCCAGAAGCTGATGGTTTGGAAGGGTTTCTCTGCAAGTCCTCCTAAGTTTTATCCGTGATTTTTTTGTCATTAGTCCTACAGACATAGATATCACCTGTATGTTTACATTACAGAGTTACACTTCACAGCTTGTTAGTTCTCAGAGGTTTAGCAACTTCCTGGAAAAATTTGCACTGAGCAATGAAGCAGCCTGATAGGGGAATCAGCAGCTTCAGTCCACTGTGATCTCAGTTTTCTGACCTGTATTTATGTATTTTTCCCCTAGCCTAGAGGAGATGGTGCTTGCAAGTAGAGCAGTGGGCTGGCAGAGCAGCACTGGGTAGGTACGGGCTTGCCCAGTGGTGGGTTGCCCATCTGGGGTGGCCAGTGAGAAGCATCCACCATTTTAAAAGCATTAATGGACAATGGATATTATATCTGTATGTAAAAGGTACTTTTTAAAGTGCATGAGGGTGTTGCAGATTGCTCATCTAGCTGGCAAAGCATCTGAGTAGCAGAGCTGCATGAGGGAGCATCTTGCCATACTTGGGGCTTTTCTGAGCAGGGATAAAGTTGCCAGATGAAATGTAATTTCCAGAAGACTGTAGGCAGTTTTGTACAAGTAATCATGAAGGGAGTAGTTGGGGATGGAAAGAGAAACATGGCTGGTGTGGCGGAGCAGGGCTCTGATCAGAGTTACAATCTGGGTTTCTTTATACCTCCTTTTATTTCCCCAAAGACAGTCCAAGCCCTGGTGGCTCTGTCTCTGCTGCATGGCCCCATGGAAACACTCTGGACTATGGCTGCTGGGTACCACCACGTCCAGGGAAGAGATGCTGCTGCCAGTGCACCACTTGAGAGGTGTGACGAGGGCTGAGCGTTTGCAGAGTCTGTCATTGCCTCATCCTTGCCGATGTCACAGCCCAGGGATGAGTAGCTGCTTTTTATTAACCAAGGGTTATTAATCCACTTGGTTTTCCTCTGGGGGTGAAGAACTGGTTATAGTGCAGGGATGCTCTTTGGGGTATCTGGTGGTTTCAACTCACTATGAATTCTGTGACTAATTGCTGCAGCAATTGAACTAGATGTCTTAAGGCAGCACCTCATGATGCATGATGGGAGGGGACAAAAGTAATTTTTCTGTTTAGCTCCTCTGAAGACTTCTTTTAATCTGGCCAGTTTGGCCAGTTTTGTTGTTGGTTGGGTTTTTGATATTTTGAGGTGTGTATGTGGGTTGTTTTTTCATTTGTTGTTAAAGAAAAGACAAAATAATAGCTCCTTGTCTCTTTAATGTGTTATAATGAGGCAGAGGAGCAAGCTATTGAATGGTTCTGGCTAAAGCTGTGAAAAAGAATAATTTTAACTGCTGTTATATGAAGAATCTTCCTTTTATGATGGTGACTGCCTGTTTATGTTTTAGCATCTGTTCCTGTAAGAATGTGGAAGGAAATGAGCTGGCTCAGCAGAAACTGAAACCCAAACTAATCTCACGCTGTAGTAAATGCTCGATAGTCTCATTGTCCATGGGCACTTCAGCAGCATACCCAGAAAAAAAAAAAACCAACCAACAACAAAAAAAACCCAAACAAAAACCAACCCACGGCATTAAAAACCAGAATAGATGTCACAGAAAGCAGCAAAGCCCTTGTGCTGTTTTTCCCAGCGTCCTGCAGGCTCCACGCACATCCCTGGCAGGCAGAGAGCTGGGCAGCAAACTGCCGGGAGTTTCACCCTGCTGCTC
>JAAGNO010013090.1:0-41244 GCA_033439905.1 Ceryle rudis | reverse complement strand
CCTCTCTGGGGAGCCCGTTCCAGTGCTCTGTGACCCTTACAGTAAAGAAGTTCCTCCTCCTGTTAAGGTGGAACCTCTTGTGCTCCAGCTAACATCCATTCCCCCTTGTCCTATCACAGGGCATGAGTGAGAAGAGGCTGTCCCTCTCCTCTTGACACTCAGCCCTCATATATTTATAAATATTTATCAAATCCCTTCTCAGTCTTCTCCAGACTAAAGAGCCCCAGGTGTCTCAGTTTTTCCTCATAAGGCATGTGTTCCAGTCCCTTAAGCATCCTTGTAGCCCTCCGTTGGACTCTCTTGAGCAGAACTCTGTCTCTGTCTCGAACTGGGGAGAAGTAGCCTTATAGACTGGGAAGTAAATGAATGAACATAATTTGCAACTTCCAGCACCTGGATCTGCTGCCACCATGGGACAGGTGAACACCCAGGTGCTTTTGGCTCATGAACCCTGGTATAGTCACATGTTTTGTCTACCCAGGGCCTGGTGCAATTAGCCTAATTCATGCACAGAGAGTACTGAGCTGATTCAATCACTGTTGTGATATTTTTTTTACTGTAGTAGAACAAAAGGGTTTGTTTTGTTTAGAGATATAGTGAATGCTCTGCAAAAAAAGTTCATGATATGGCTGGCTTCCTGAATATGTCCAGTTTATCACTATGAATTCTGTGTCTCAATAAGATCCCAGCAAGGCTGATTGTATTAGCCTTGAAGTGGGATAGCTTGTTAGGTAGGAATTCCTTTGATGTCATCAAGCCATGTGTCCTGGGTTTGGCTAGCACAGAGTTAATTTTCACAAGAAGCTGGGAGGGGCCACAGCCAGAATAGCCGACTGAACCAGCCAATGGGATATTCAAAACCATACCGACATCATGCCCACTATATAACCTCCTTTGGCCATGTAGATATATACCTACTGTCATTTTTTTCCCATGGTGTATATTTTTAAAGACTCATATTAGCAATAAATAGATCTATGTGAACACAGTACTAACCACTCTTGTCTTATTCTATTATCATTCTTGAAATATTACTTCTTAATGTTTACATGTTAATAAATCTACCAGATATACTAATATATTCATATGCTTTTTGAAAAAATTTGACTTTTTATTTCTTAAAATAGATCTAAAATGTGAAAAAATTAAACGTATTTGTGTATTGATATACATATACACTTACATTTATTACAAAGTATGTTGTTAGTCAGAAGACACATTAAAAAAACAGCTGGAATCTTTCACACTTCAAAGTACAAGAGTTTTCCAGTCTCTTTTTGATAACCGCAACTATAATGTAATACAGTGGCAGAAAAGTAAATTACACACAAAAAATCCATTTCCATGCTAATGGAGTGTATTGTATAAGACTGTTAGCATGCTTTCAGAGAGCAAATAGATGTCATTTAAGAAACTCACTTCTTAGAATAAAGGTGTACAGTAAAATTACTCTCTGAAAGATTCTAGTCAGCTAAAAAAATCTATTCTCTCTTAATGAAAGCATTTATTTCTAAGTAGAAAATGCCGATGAGACCAACGACTAGATAAAAAGCAGTCAAGAGCTGTAAAGACTGGGATTTTCTGTTTCAAAGCCCTTTAACTGGTTTCACAATAATGGTTTAAAAATGAATAACATAAGATCAGGAAAATCTGTGGACGTCAACTGACAACACTTTCCACCAGTTTTAAGCCTGTACAAATGAAATTCCTTCTGAAAAGCATTAAACTGGAAAAACACTGGAGAATTTCAGCTGAGAACTGTCATAATAAAGTTAAACAAAGAAAGAAATGCTCTGTGTGTGTGCGTGCACACATGTATGTGACTGATTGAGAAAGATGAGGAAATTTTTATATGCACTTTGCTAAAATTTTTTCCCATTACAAGAAAAGATGAACAGGTAAATGGCACAGTCACAGCTGCCTGTTGATAAGCTCTGATCTCCAGCAGTTCTACTCAATCAGTCATCCTGCATTATGGTGTACAGTCTATAATAATTTCTTATTACTAGAAGTGTGAGAACAGTGATGCTTTTAAAAGGAGAAGCGTAAGAGGACTGGGAAATGCAACAGTAGAGTAATTCTACCACATGCAAACTGGTAATTTGCCTTGCTGGAGGTGATGTTCACCACCACTTCTATTTGCAATCACTTAGGGAGGTAAATGTGTGCTCCAACAAATGTTCACAAAGAGCAAAGCAGTAAAAAATTCCAGTGAGTGTGTTTGCATTAGAAGTGCTTACAAAACTATTTTAAACAGCTATATTTTATCTTTCATACACAGTACTAGCAACTGCATGTATTTGTACAGCATATTTTCTTCGTTGTAGTTAGAGAGCTATGAAATGTAGAAGACAAAATGCAACTCCCTGCTCTGTTTCATTTATAGCAATGGTTATACTTCAGCTTATCCAGCCAACTAGTGAGCATTGTGTAGATGAAGCACATTAATATGGATCTTGTCTGTTGAAGTTCCATTTTCCATGTGAGCATTAAGTATCTGTTGGAGCAGGCTGAATTTCAGCTGAATCCCTCAATGATGTTTATTTTGTATATGAATGAGTTTCCCTCTCCCCAAACATATTTTGTGGAGTTAGCAGATCAGACACTACATATTTAAAAGAGGAAGGGCAAAAAAAAATGTAAGCCCATGAACATTTCAAGTAAGCTAGATGTCTAACTTGTTAATGGTACATAGGTGATTGGGCAGCAACAGAAATGACATAGATGCAATACAACATAGGAATGTAGGCTACCACCAAATGATTATATGCAAAGGATGTTTTGCCAAGGCCTTGAAAATTGGTCTTAGGCACAAGAAGTGTATAGGCTTCTGAGTTTTCTATATAAATCTAACTCACTGTGAGTTAAGGAGAAGCTGCTGTCCTGGTTTGAGTGAGAAGAGAACTAATTCTGATCAGTGATTTTACTTTTCAGCTCAGTTCTTCTAATTAACTGCATTTTCTGAACTTAGCAGCCTGTTTTCCCAGGCAGTGTCTGCTGCTAGCAGTGATAACACCCCATGTTTAGAGTTAGTACCAAGGATTGGTGTGCAGAACCAAGGCCACGCTAGATCTTGTGTACTACACTGGGGGGTGCAGAAAGCTAAAGGCCACACCTGCAGGGAGGAGTGGGCAGGACAGGTGACCCCAAATTTACCAATGAGGTGTTCCATGCCACATACGTCATATTAGGTATAAAGCTAAAGGATCAAGAGTGTCAAACTCTCTTCTTCAATGGCCAGCATCCAAGGAGGACTCTGTCGAATCTGCCTTCAGTCCCAATATGTGTGTTCCTGAATGTGGTACCAGAATCCAGCTCCTGAACACAGCTCCCGTCTGCCACTGGGCCCTGTCTGGGACTTTCCTTGTGCCTGCTGCACAGCATCAGTGGTGATGGTGATGTAATTGCCATCAGGGGTGTTGGGTTTGCTAATGATTTTGTATATATTTTTATATATTCCATTTTTACTATTATTATTTTTCATTTTCATTAAAGCTGTTCTAGCTTCCTTTTCTAATTGACAACTCTCTCTCCCTTATTCCCTTTCCCTTCCCCTCTGGGGAGGGAGGGGGCTTAACAGAGAGCATCTGTTATAGGTCTAGCAGGCTGCCCTGACCCTAAACTGTGACAGCTGACCATGTTGGTTTCCCTGAGTTCCCATTTCCTTCCCATGGGTGAAACTGTGGCTTTCTTTTCCATTCACTGTGGGGCAGGATATGTTCTAGTCTGTCATCCTCTTTCTGGATACTCCTGACAGTCAGCTGAAAGTTTGAACATCCCATGGAACATAAAGAAATATACACACTGTGGTGTCTCCCTGGGAGATATTAAGACCACCAACACTTCTCACCTAGACAGCATTGGTTTGTTCCCCCATGTCTGGCTGCAGCATCTACATTAGACCATTGTGGGTACTTGGCAGATGAATGGATTTCTGTCAGATTACAATGACTGTAACTATACCTAAATATTGAGTTTAATAAAGGAACTGTCTATCCCTAAAAAAAATAATCTATTTTTTACCTTGGTCAGGCACTCATACACTGGTGTGGCAACAAATGGCAGGAGAACAGAGGCATCAGGAAAGAGAATTTAACATAGATTCGTAGGATGACACCACTCTTTCAGCAGCCAGATTTCAAGCTAGTTAAAGTGACCTGATGTGCTGTTAGAAGACCCTCAAAATCAGGCTTGAGCTACTTATTTTACTTCTGACATAGCAATACATGAAAAACTTGTAAAAAACTCAACCATGTAATCTATTTTAATCTAGCATTTAGGGTATGCTAAAAGGATGTGAGATCAAATTCTCATTCCAAATCACTTAAGTCAGGAGTTTTGAGCTTGAGTTTTTCCCAAATGAGTTCTCTAAGCATTGAGTAAATGGTTGCGTATGTATGAAAATTTGTCTTCAGCTTCTGTTTTGTGTAAGGGGAAAAAAAAAAAAAAAAAGAGTAATTGCCTTGTACTATATTTATACCAAAACACAGCATATGTGCAAAGATAGTGCCAATGGAGCTAGGTCCCAAATTTGAAACAATATATGCAATATAAAGGAAATGTGGCACCTGAGCTACTTAACTGTATTTAGAAGCAGGGTTCTAAAGCATTTGCCGTTGCTTTAATTGTTTATGATGCTCTTGGGACTCAAGCTATTATCTCTGCATGGCATTGCATTCCACCACATATTCATGCCAACCTAGCTAGAACTAGCTTAAGGGCCTTTATATTTTATTCCATGGAATAAGCATACCATTTGATTCTGGACTCAGAGTTGTGTATCCTTACTAGAGGGAGTATTTTAATACTTGCCTCGGCTATGAAATCCTATACCAAATTTTTTCCTTGACATCTCCTACTATAAAGTAGCAGTGTATGACAAGTGGAAGTAGGGTCAGGTAACCCAGGTGTATAGGAATACTGTCCAAGAGAGAAGGGATGGATTTAGGGAACCTAAAGCTCATCCAGAGTTGAACACAATGAGGGACTTCAAGAGAAATAAGAAGGGCTTCTCCAAGTGTATAAGCAGAAAATGAAGACTCAAAAATGGGAGCATGGTGCTGAATAGGATGTGGTAACAAAGGACAAGGAAAAAGCTGAGGTACTCACTGCATTCTTCTACTCTGTCTTTACTACCATGATTTGTTTTCAGGAATCCCAGACCCCTGAGACTAGAGGGAAATTCTGGAGAAAGGAAGTCTTGAGCATGGTAGAGGAAGGCTCAGGCTGTGGAACATTTAAAGAAACTGGACATGTGCATGTCCATTGGACCTGATTTTTAAGGAATAGAGTTTTTGCAATCCTTTCTGAGTTCGCAGGTGTTTTTTGAATATGATATCATAAGATGCACATTGTTCCTTTCTTGCAATAGCTAACTTATTTGAAAAAGAGAACTTCTAGCCTTATTCTTATCATTCTGTACACATTTATGCAGTCTGACCTGGTAGTCAATTGACATCTGATAAGCGATGAACAAAGAGAACCTCATTCGCTATGATTTATAATCTCTAAAATTTGGTGTGCATTAGATTGCTTCCCTCTTTTTATCTTCACTTCTTTCTGGCTAATCTTTTAAATTGGTGACATTTCCTGAGTTCTAAGTCTGTCTGTCAAAACACATTGTCTGAGGCTGTTACTGCTCAAGTTAGTGAAAAAATGCTGATATTGTTCAAGATGTCCTGTTTATGTAGTTTCAGCAACATTCATTACTCTCACAAATTTTGCATATGAATTATGTTAGCAATAGAGTTAACTTTTTGTTTGTACTTGATATCTTGTTTGCTGATGTGAAACCAATTGTCATCTAAATTATACCTCCTGAAGTGTTTTCATGATCCAGTGGGATACTATTTCATAGAAATCACATATTCACAGACTAGTGTCTCCCTAGAATCAGACATATTTTGATTGCATTTTACCCCTTGCTAAAGTATGCAGCATTATAGAAGGTTTAGAAACACAAGGATATAAAGAAAATACCTTATGAGTATGTTAGTCTATCCCAAAGTCGTTTATATCATATTCCTTCTGAAAGTCAAGGTGATGTTAATATTCAGTGTTAACAGTCATCTAATTCATGCTTGCTTTCAGCTTTCATTGAGATCTATCTACTAAAAGTAGATTTTATTCTCTTCTTACCCTGTGCTAAGCTTAGTTTCTGGATTTTCATGCAGCTTCCAGTTTAAAAAGCCCAATCTTTCAAAAGATTGTTTAATAACTTCCATATTGCTGACTGATGCTGTCAATTCCAATGTTATTAGCCTCAGGAATTTATTTTATTCTGTCCCAAAGGCAATAAATCCCAAAGTTCTTGTCAAAATGTCCTTTATACTTCATTTTCTCAAATGTCTTACGCATAGTTTGATTTTTTAAAAATTTTATGTGAAGTCCATCAACTGTATGGTGAGACATAAAAATACATTAAAATAACTTGTCAGAATTATAAAAAACTGCAACTAAATTGCTAAAGTCAGAAGATATTTTAATCTTTTGTAAGGTGCTTTTTCAACTGGTTTGAAAAAAAAAAGTGTTACATTTCATCACTCTGTCACTTATAAATGCCAGATTGGAAAGAACCTAGAAAGATCATCTGGTCCAATCTTTCATGGGAAAGCATCCTGGCCAACTGCGTCTTGAAAATATCCAGTGATGGGGACTCCACCCTGTCCCTGGGGAGACTGTTCTGGGGTATTATTGTTTTCACTGTAAAATATGTCTTTCTTATATTGATAAGAAACCTGTCTTGGTACAACTGGTACCTGTCACCCTCACCCCATGTCTTTTCCATGTAGGTCTTGTGAAGAGAGCCTCTGTCCTCTTTCTAGATGTGTTTTAAGTTCTGGGATACTGTATCGCCTTGGATGAGGTCTCTCTGAGTCTTCTTTTCTCCCTGGACGGGAGAAAAGGGACCTCATCCAAGGAGAAGAGACACAACTCCTTCAGTCTTTCTTCACAGGGCAGGTTCTACAGCCCTCTGATGTTCTGTTATGCTTAGAAATTGCACAATATACCTACGGATCAAAAATGGCTAATAAATGGGAAATATGGATTAAAAAACAGCAATTAGAGTGAGGGCTGGTGAACAGGAATATAGACTTGTCTTAGGTCTTAGTTGAAACTGAAGGACTATTGAAGAGTATTTTTGAGTAGTAAAAATAATAAAATTAAACATGTAGCATCAATAAGGTCACTTTCAGGGTTCCCCTTTTCATAAGATAGTCATGGATACTTTGGAAAAAGTAGATGCATGGAAGGTAAAGTGTTACAGCAACAATTAGCAGAGGGCACTTCATCAGACAGATGGAAATATGAGAATTATTTAAATAAAGAATTATTCCTAGTAGTACTTAGACTCTAATAGTTGTGATCGAATTGAAATCACTTACATATTGCCTCTTTCCATTGCACCCAGTAAAACTTTTGCCGTGGTACTAAGGGTGTCAAGAACTCATTCTGTGTGGAACTAAAAGAATTACAGCTGGTCAAGAAATGTTATCTGTGATGACTCTCAGGCTGTCTTCCTGACTTATACTGATGCATCTTGTGGATGGAAATGTTATATGCAGCATGAAAAGACACATAGGTAGCTGCTTAAGTAAAGATGATTTTTAGAAATGTTTTCCCTAGCCATAAATGTTAATAAAGTGAGTTTCTCAGAGGTTGCTTCCTCAGCTGTCACATTTCTCTTCCTTCACTGTAGCATCCTATGCAGTGTCCCCCTTGAATACAAGGAGAAACTGCCTCCACAAGAAAACTTACTCTTGCATATTTTATTTGTCTATTTATTGTAAGTCTTTAGTAAGGTCTCTAAAGTAGATTTATTTTCTCTGCTACCTGGCAACTGTTGTGAAGATGTGTGCTATGACTGTGTCCATTTTGCCAAGCTCTATTACGCTGTTTCATTAGCACTAACATATATTGTAATCTTACACATTTTAGTCTAGCAGGAATGATGTTTTCATGCTGTGTTTAATGCTATCATGGTTCTCCTAAATAGAAACAAAGTTTTAGAGCTTGTACAAGAATTCTGTATCTAAATGTTGAGAAAAGGGTATTTATTCCTGTGCAATAAAGAAAGCTTGTATTTCAGATATCTGACTAAATCTTAACATGACTGATGCATTAACTTCAAAGAATCATTTCAGGCTTGCTAAATCCTTGTGAACCTTTTTTGTTCTTTTAGCGGTCACCCTCTTGAACTCCTGAGGAATGATTCTAAGAAATGGTCACCCAGAACTGGCTTTTTCTTCAGTTCCATTTCCTAGACTCAGGCAATACTGCCAGCTTTAAGCATGTTTTATTAACACAGACCCTGGAGCTCTTTTATAGAGATTTATTATCTGATGAACAAGTGTCAAAGAATGACTACTTGAACTTTTCACTGGGGAAGCTGCAGTCCAGGAAGCAACCAAATTTCTGAAGGCTTTTAACCATTTCTCCTACTTAACTGACCCAATCCATCTGGAGGGAGTACATTAAAATCTACAGAGCATTAGTTCTCTGAGAGCATTGCACCATTTATGTTTGCCATGTGAGGTTTAGATGACAGGTTTGCTTGTTCCCAGATTCAGCATTCCTCATTAGTTTGCGTTCAGTGGTGTGGGGTTTTTTTATGGATGGTAGATTATTTGACATGACTTGGTATTGCAGAAATTGTTATTTCCAAGCTGCTGCCAAGAGACTGCAAATGATTTTTATTGTCTAACACCCACAAGTTTATAATTTCACATTCTTCTACCCAATCCTAATGAACCTTGCTGAAAAAGGAAAATTTAAGCATGACTATCTCCTCAATGTAATTTCACACACATTATCTTAAACAAATGGGAATGTCTTGAGACTTGCACAGTGCAGATGCCAAGGAATATCCCAATGCTCATTGATTACAGTAGCAGGTTGGGTCCTGATGAGGTGCATCCCAGAGTACTGAAGGAATTGGCTGATGCAGTTGCTGAGCCACTCTCCATAATATTTGAGAAGTCATGGCAGAGAGTTGAAGTCCCTTGTGACTGGAAAAATGGTAACATTGTGCTCATCTCTAAAAAGGGTAAAAAAACTGGGAACTACCGCCCTGTCAGCCTCACCTTTGTGCCTGGAAAGATCATGGAACAGATCCTTCTGGAGGATATGCTAAGGCACATGGAGGACAGGGAGGTAATCCTAGGTAGTCAGCATGGATTTACTAGGGGCAAGTCCTGCCTGACCAACCTAGTGGCTTTCTACAATGAAGTGACTACATCAGTCGACAAGAGTAGACCTGTGGATGTCCTCTATCTGGACTTCTGCAAGGCTTTTGACACAGTCCCCCCCAACATCCTTATCTCCAAGTTGGAGAATTACAGGTTCGATGGATGGACTGTTCAGTGGATAAAGAACTGGCTAGATGGTGGCAACCAGAGACTGATGGTCAATGGCTCAATGTCCAGGTGGAGGAAGGTGATGAGTGGTGTCCCTCAGGGGTCTGTGCTGAGATCAGTGTTGTTTAATATCTTCATTAATGATACTGACAGTGGCATTGAGTGCACCCTCAGCAAGTTTGCAGATGATACCAAGCTGGGGGGTGCAGTTGATATGCCAGAGGGATGGGCTGTCATCCAGAGGGACCTGGATAGGCTGGAGAGGTGGGCCTAGATGAACCCAGTGATGTTCAACAAGGCCAAGTGCAGGGTCCTGCACGTGGGCCAGGGTAACCAGAATTATTGGTATAGACTGGGAGAGGATATACTGGACAGCAGTCCTGTGGGAAGGGACTTGGGGGTGCTGGTGGGTGGAAAACTGGATAGGAGCCACCAATGTGCCATTGCATCCCAGAAGGCAAATCAAATCCTGGGCTGCATCAAAAGAAGCGTGGCCAGCAGATCGAGAGAGGTGATACTGCCCCTCTACTCTGCCCTGGTGAGACCTCACCTTGAGTACTGTGTCCAGTTCTGGAGCCTCCAGCAAAGAAGGATGTGGATCTATTGGAGCGTGTCCAGAGGAGGGCCACCAAAATGATCAGGGGAATGGAGCATCTCTCATATGAGGACAGGCTGAGGGACTTGGAGCTGTTCAGCCTGGAGAAGTCTCTAGGGGGACCTTACAGTGACCTTCCAGTACCTGAAGGGGGCCTACATGAAGGCGGGGGAAGGTCTATTCAGAAGGGTTTGTAATGATAGGACAAGGAGAAATGGCTATAAGCCAGGAAAGGATAGGTTTAGACTGGATATCAGAAAAAAAGTTCTTTAATATGAGGGAGATAGACCACTGGAATGGGCTGCCCACTCAAGAGGTTGTGGAGGCCCCATCTCTGGAGTCATTCAAGGTCAGGCTTCATGGGGCTCTGAGCAACCTGCCCTAGGTAGAGATGTCCCTACTTGTGTAGGGAGGTTGGACCAGATGACCTCTGGAGGTCCCTTCCAGCCTAAAACATTCTGTAATTCTGTGTTTCATAAATCCTCAGACTGACTTAAATTGATCTTATTTTACCCAGTATTCTTTACAGGAAGCTTAAATTAATTTAGCAATTTCTTCAGTGTCAAATAAGGTGGATTTTATACTTTCCTTTCATCCATTCCTATTCAAAGATGCTGCTTTTGAGAAGTAGGATTAGAGAAGTTTTATATCTCTTGCAAAGAATATATGGCCATTGTTTTCAGAAATGGTAAGCCCACTATGCTTTCAAAAAGTCATTGATAAATGTGCCAGTAGCTTTCCCTGCTCAGAAAGCTCTGTGGTCAAGAGTATTAAACAGTGCTGCAAAGGAAAAAATAGATCGTTTCCAGGGGATTTCACCTTCTGTTTTACTGAAGGAAGTAGTAAATTATTTCAGATTCTGATACCCACAAATTCCATTTATTGTTCCCACGATGTGTCTCTACAGTTTTAAAATCCTGCTTCAGGTAGTCATGTCCATGAAAATATCAGGTGTGCCAGATTGTAAGAGCCTGGAAAGCCAAGGGAAATTATTTGTGTTGAGTGAGACAACTTAAGGTAGGATGCAACCCTGCAAATAAAAGAGCAGTGGATCTTCTAATCAACTAAATGTGCCTTTTGATTTTAGTGTTTTGTAAGATCTTCTCACGCAGATACTGGAATTGCTTGTAACTGAGATAAGTGGGCATCCCAGTGAAATTTAGTAGCCTGTACAAGGTGCATGGCTTCCTGAATGTGTGTTGCATTAGTAGGGGACAAAAACAACCGTGCAGTTTATACAGCCTCTCTTGGAGGGAGGAGTGATCCTTTCAGTAAACAATCTTTTATTTCTCCTCTGCTGACAGGAAGATCTGCCCAGGTTTCACTAGACTTTGTATCGGTGTCCTTTGAAAGGACTAAACATCTAATAAAGTCTAAGTAATTCGTGGAAGGTTAGGAGAGGAAAATGTTAAACTCAGTTGGGATCTGGAATATGCCTTTTTTGCCATACGGTGCTAAACACAAATCCTACTTCTGAAATTTAAGGGAGGAGCATGGTTTCAAAATCCAGATCCCCATTTTGCAGCTTAGGCAGTTATATTCTTGGTGATGTGATGTCTTTATGTAACTTGCTATAGTGTATACCCTATGTTTATTGCCTTATTTCTCTTACTTTCATATTCTTCTTTCTCAGAACAAACCATTCCTGAGAACATACAAGAATAGCAATAACACGTATCCACCTGTGGAGCCCACTAACAAGCCAACAGAGGTAATCATTGCATCTTTTGCTGCGTTTTAGGCAAACTATGCAACGCTGTATCTGGTGCCTGTTCACACATCATCCTGTAATTGTAGATGAGACAAACTATTGTTAGTGTTCAGAAAGGGAAGTCTTGCATTGCATATTTAGTGTGTAAACAAATGTTAAACTCTTATTTTCTTAGAAGCCAAACAAAATGAATCCTATTAATTGGAGCAATTGTGTCAGAACTGTGCTCAACAATAAATCACCTGTGATGCATCATTAATTCAGATAACAAGTTCCTCACAAAAGAAGATAACTTAGAACCCTGAGCCCCCAAATGCTCTGAGGAAGGTTTACATATTCTCCTCTTGAGCCACTGTACTTCCATGCACTCAAGCACGTTTAACCTGTAGAGGGCAGTCACCTTTAGATAATAGATACGCAGCCAACTGCAAAGGATGTGATAGGAATCTATTTTCAAAGGGATTCGCTTTCCACCATGACTGAGCAACCACCACAAGGTAGATTGAACAAATTGCCGAAACAAACTTTGTGTCAGTCTAGAAGAAAGGAGGTAGTTGTTTGCTCTTGAGGCATGCAGACTAAGTGTGGTCAGATATGGCAGTCAAAATGGGCTGGGCTACTTTGGCATATTAGGGGCCCTCATGCATACCCAAAGTATGAAAATCACTCTGTGCCTTGAGGGTTGCAAAGAGCAAGAGCTGTTATTGTTTCAGCAAGCCATAGTTTGCAATACTGAAATGAGATTTTTATCTGTAGAGATAGAGTTATACTTTTAAATGGGTAATTCTTGCACTTCCACCAAACCTCAACAGCAATCGCTTTTGAAGTGATAAGGTAAAGGAAAGAAACAGCAGAAAGAGTAAAATGACAGATTCCTCTCTGATCTCAAAATAAGCTCAGCTGTTCTTTCTAGCCTCTGCAACTAGACTTTAACTAGATGGCTCATAGTAGAGCCTAATACACCATTTTTTACAAGAACAAAGGAATTTATCTTGATCTTTAACACTAACCATGCTTTCTGAAGTCCATGTAGTTTGTCTCTGAATAGTATAATTGTGTAATTGTGGAATAACAGGGGTTGAAAGGGACCTCAGGACATCCTTAGTCTAACCTCCCACTACAAGCAGGGCTGGCTTTTAGATCAGCAAAAGCAAATGTCTTTGCCCTTGTGAGGACTGCCCATTACAAGTTGGAATTTTCCTCTTGCTGCCTTCTTAGGTAATATTGTTGATGAGTGCCAAAAAGGGTGGGTGGCATATTCATAGAATCATAAAAACAGAATGGTTTGGGGTGGAAGGGGCCTTAAACATCGTCTAGTTCCAATGCACCTGCCATGGGTAGGAACATCTTTCGCCAGACCAGGTTGTGCAAGGCCCCATCCAACCTGCACATCCAGTGATGGAGCACCCACAGCTTTCCTGAGCAACCTGTTCCAGTGTCTCACCTCCCTCAGAGTGAAATTGTATATAATTTCTAATTTAAATCTACCCTCTTCCAGTTTGAAGCCAACTTTCTTTGGTTTTACATCTGATGTCTTTTGAGATGGAGCAAGACTTCAAACCTGGAGACCCCACCTTCTAAGTTAGGGACAAAATCTCCAGGCTGTAGAGGAGGGGAAAACCTCATTCTTCTTATGGAACTTTGCCATGAGTAGTATTTTTAGATTAAATGTTTGGAAAAGTTTTATGTGTTGGCTAAAAAGTTTTGCCCAAAGTAATTCATGTTTGGACAGTATTCCACAAAGAGGAGGAAAGGACTTTTGAGTTGTATAGGCACCCAACTAGGATCTATTTCTTAACTTGTTCTTTCCCTTCACTGTACAATTAAACCATATATGAATTCCATATTAGTTTCTAACCACAAGGTAAAACTATTTTGTAACTTGCCATTTCAGAATTGGGGCAGTGACCTGTCATGTTCTGAACAGACTCCATCCAGTACTGTCCCTATATCAGGTGAGAAAGAACTTGTAAGCTGAAATCACAAAAGGGAATTATTTAAGCTTTTTTTTTCCAAAACGATTAGATCTTGAAATTGTACAACTTAGACGGAAAGCAATGAGCAACAAAAGATGATATATTTAGCAGCAAAGGAATAAAGTCTGTCTTGCCATACACAGTAAGTTCTGCATCACTGCAGGTGTGTGCTCTCTGTGGATGTGATCACATTTCTCACACGCAGCAACACGGCAGATGAAAATTGTCTGGGTAGGTCAGTGGCTCAGCAGGTTTAACTTACCTGGTGAGCCTACTCTGATAAACATCACAGTAGGAGTGCTGTGTGTAGTTGGAAGGTTTTATGGGGTGATTGCTAGTAGGCAGTATTGATCTATGACCCAAACAGAATCACAGAATGTCTTTGGCTGGAAGAGACCTTCAAGATGATCCAGTACAACCTTTGACCCAACACTGCAAGCTCACCACTAAACCATGTCCCTAAGCACCAGGTCCTCACGCCATTTAAATGCCTCCAGGGATGCAGACTCAACCACTGCCCTGGGCAGACCATTCCAATATTTGATAACCCTTTCAGTATAGAAATGTTTCCTAATATCCAGCCTAATCGTCCCCTGGTGCAGCATGTATCCATTACCTCTGGTGCTGTCACACGTCACCAGGGAGAAGAGGCTGTTCCTCTCCTTGCTCCAACCTCTTTTCAGGTAGTTGTAGAGAGCGATGAGGTCTCTCTCCTCTCAGCCTCCTCTTCTCCAGACTAACCTGGAAACGAATTAAAAGAGATTGAGTGTATGCATACATAAACATATCTAAACTGTTTTCATTTTTTCCTAAACTCTTGTAAATTCCATTTATTTCCATGTTAGTTGAGTACACTGCTGCAAACAAAGGCAAGAAGTCATGCCTTTTGCCTAGCTAATGCACAGAACTTGAGGATAGTTCTTCCCAAAATTTTGTAAAAATGCCGTCAGATTGGAACAGAAGACTTGTGTCTTTATTCCATATTTTATTCAGTATTTTGTAGCAGTTGTCAATAATCCTGGTTTTTTTTCCTCCTACTGTTTTTTAGTACATGAGCTAAAACCTGCTGACATCAGAGTCATAGGAGCACTAGGAGATTCTCTGACTGTGAGTATTGCTGTATTCCCATGTTTAGAATGAGAAGACTGTTGATTTTTACCTGGATGTGCTTGTGTCAGGCATCATCGGATAGAGAGCAAATTGCTTTGGCTTGTCAAAACAAAACTCATCTACCTGTGTCCCCTTGCAAAGAAATAGCCTGAAGGGATATGAGTGACACTAGCCACTGTGTAACCCAATGAATAATTCAGACCAGAACAGAAATAGGATCACATTCTCTATTGCACACAGTTTATTCAAGTGTTTTTTAAAAGGGAAATGTCCACCTTATAGGAATTGTCTTTTCTGACATAAACCCAAGCGCAAGCTATTGGCATTTTTCATGCAGTGAGAGATCTTGATGAAAATTCCTATGGGAATAATTTACTGTAGAATGAAGTGCTTCTCATTTGAGATAATTCTGATAGTTCTGTATTTCAGAATTTTGCTTTTAGATGTTACTTCCTGGCTTAAGCATCTTCCAGTTGAAACTCTGTTGTATTTTGTGTAAGAAATGCAAACTGTAAAGTGTAGGCACAGAAAATAAAGGCCCTAGGAAAGAATAGCAGGAAATACTGCAGATCTGCACCAAACTTTTCCGAGAAAAAGTTCCAGAATTACACAGCACTACAGAATTGTTCTGGCATTGGATGAAAGCAAACACTTGTGTCAACAGTTCCCATGAATTTTAACTCCTGAGCTAAACTGGTGCTCATTCTAGCAGCTTCAGCTCCTGTAGAGTTCAGGGGGAGTTGAAGGGACTGAAGCCTGTAAATGATCAGGCTTATCTACAGGCAGGTATGCATGTCTTCACCTCTGAAACTGATTTTGCTTGACCTGATGTAATACTGTCTTTCCCCCCTGCTGCTGAGCTTTGAGCTTTTCTTGGAAGACCTCAGTAATGACCCTGCAAGTCTCCCTCCTATCCATTGCCATGTCTTTTAAAATTAATTGCTTTTTTTCCTCCCCCACATCTAGTGCTAGACATGTGCATTAGCACACACATCTTCTTTTCAAAATTCTAATTATTTTAGTATATGAAATGTCTCAGAGAGCCCTAGTCATAAGGGCCAGAGTCTGATGCCTGGGGTTCCTTTCTCAAGAGCCGAGCAAGGCATTTTTTCATACTGCCATTATTTAAGCAGTTCCTATTTGTTGCCATTGCCATAGCAAGGTACGATTGGGGTTTTTATTAAGGGATTTATTGCTGGGGGCATGGAGGGCACAAAAAGATGACAAAATATTTCGCATACATGCATGCATTCCCCCCACCCCCCAAAGTTCACCCAGCGTAGTGCATGCTTGGTACTTCCTAACTTTCCCTGCTGTGGAGGGGCTACAGCAGCAAAGGTCTGTCTTAGTACACTGAAGCATTGATTTTCATCATGGTATTTCCCTCAAGAGCCCTGAATGCAGTCAGTGATTATGGCTTAATTGATACCATGGCTTTTTGAAGAATACAAAATGAAGTGAATCCATTAAAACTATAAAACTGCAGAAGAACCCATTTTCATGCTTGCTGTCCTGAATGTGAGTCAAGGTGCTGACCTTGCTAGAGGTCTCTACCTGTCCTGTTAGCTACTCAAATTCATTGCAAATGTCTTTGTTCTTGTGGCTGTATTTATTTATTTTAAAAAGATGTTATACTTCACACTGCAGGAAGGCTGTTCTCAGTCTAGATGCATTTAGAGATTAATGAAACATTGAGCAATTTAGCCATGTCACTGGCTAGAATACATCTGTCTGGCTTCTTAGCAGCAATGCACAGTGAAAGCAATAGATATGTCAACATGCTTATCTGTATTGGCAAAAAAAGTCCTACCTACAACTCATAAAGTCTGTGGTTAAACTAGAAGACTGGGTCCAGCACTGGAAAAGTGACTTTACATCAAAGATTTGCTTTCTTGGAAGATTGAAAAGCAGCTCCTCTGCTGACTTTATTCACAGCCAAAACTGGCTAGGAAAATTTCATCAGTGTTTTTTAGGTTTTTCCTGGATTATTAAGTCTCTCAAAATCAGTGTTCTTCAGGAAATGCCAGGATGAAGCATTTTCCATCAGAAAAATCCAAACAAATACAAGCATGTTGATATTAATCTGGGTCCATTGATGTTAATCTGAGTCCATCATTGTTAATTTGGGTCCCATTGGGTTGATAAAACAGTATTAAAGAATAGTTCTAAAGCCTTATGTCACTGACCATGCAGGCTGACACATTCTGGCTGGTCTCTATCTCCTCTGATGCTCCACAGTCTACAATCTAGATGAGCTTCTTTTGTACAGGAGGAGAAGCCCATGAATTTGAAACATGGATGGTGCAAGGCTGCCCAGAGGCCAGTATCAGGTGGTGAATAAGGACATGGACCATTTATGCTAAAAAGGGGATATTGCAAAAGCTTGGCTGGATGCAGAGTGAAGCAGCTCTTTCAAATCACAACAACAATCTTAAACTTGTAGCGTTTTTTTATTCCAGTATTTTATAAATGATTCTTTCCATCCTTTCCAGATTGCAGTAGGAGCCAAACCAACTGACCTACAAACAGGTTGGAGGGGACTTTCCTGGAGGTAAAAGTGCTCAGTTTTCTTTTTCTCTATTTTTGTCCTTAGACAGAATTAGAAGTGTGGGTCACTTGGTTGTGTAGTTACATACTTAAGTCTGTAAATGTAGAGGTAGGATGCTGAGAGCAAGTATTGTTTGGGAAGGATTGGAAGAGACTGGAAGAGAAAGGGAGCAATTCTTGTGGGTTTTTTTTTGGTTAGTGTTTTGTTTCTGGTTTGGTTGGTTGGTTTGGGGTTTGGTTTTTTGGGGTGGGTTGTTTGCTTGTTTGTTTGTTTCAGCGTTTTTGTTGCTGCTTTCTTTAACCAGACCTGATTGCTACAAGCTTGTTACTGTGTGTCTGACAGTACTGGGTTATTAATGACTGAATTCTTTTAGCCTCTTGCTAGTCTCTCTGGAGTTTATTCAAAATATTTCTGTTGCTGTTATTATCTAATGCACTTTCTAAAGCTAGGGGGTCTGAGTGAGTGTGGATTGCCATGAATATGGCGAGAGCACTGCATGGATATTCAGTGAAGATATCCCAAACATCTTTACTATTGCAAAGTGGACAAAGACAATACATGTCAGAGTTGGTGTGAACCTCAATATCTATGCTAGAGTAGAAGGAAACTAACTGCTTCATATGGGCAAGAGTACGCTTGATAAGCATGTGCACACATAAGCATTCTTTTCTTCAGCCTTTCTTCCCCCCTTGTATGGATCTGCATAGATATCTTCAGGAAAGGCTGCCAGAAGTAGTGTAGGAATGTATTTGCTATGCACACAGAGATGTTTTGAATGGTAGAGGCTCTTTTCATCATTAACTTTAAAAAATACCAGATAGGTGGTTAAGAAGCATTTAATGCAGTCTTTCTTCTATTCATAAAAGCACACAAATGTCATTTCAGCAAAGTCACATGGAGTGACTTTGGTGACGCAATATGCCATTCTATGATGGCCATCCCAGCATGACAATATGAAAACTCATTTCTCCCAGTATGCTCTATTCCCAGTCTGGATGCTAGCTGATGCCTTTCTTGATTTAATGTGAAATCTCCTTTCTGTACTTTCCCTGAATTCTTGTGGTTTATCTCCTTACTCCTGTATGAGGTTAGTATTTTGTCGGTTTCTGGGTTGTTTGGGTTTTGGTGGTGGTGGTTTTGTGTGTGTGTTGGGGATTTTTTTGTGTGTCTTTTTGGCTTGGTTTGGGTTTTTACGTTTGTTTGGTTTGGTTTCATTTTGTCTTCTCTGGACTGATACAGCAACATATGGCAACAGTAAGACAGATGGTTGCAGGATTAACTATACTTGGTCATTTTGTTCTTTCCCTTTGTAGTATTGGAGGTGATGGGACTTTGGAGACCCAGGCTACTTTACCCAGTGAGTATCCTGGAAAATCAGTGTAATAAAAGTGAAAGGCAAGTATCACTCTGGAATTAGTCCGAGTGGAATGTTAGGAAATGTTTGGAAATGGTTGTGCTTTCCTTGTAAGCAGTGGGGGATGCCCATCTATTGTAGACATGAGCCATCCATGTGAGTCACGGTTGAAACCCAGACTGACCTGACTAGCTGTAAAGTTGATTCAGCCCCTCCACATCACAGGATCTGCATGTGATTGTATTGTTCTTTTGACAGAAATGATTAGGACTAAATGTGCTGAAGGTAACAGAAGTTCATGGCAGACCTGCTCCTCCATTATTTAATTTTGTGCCTTCCTCTGACTGACTGTAATGGCTGTGGGCAAATGAAGGCTTATGAAATAATTAGTGGTCCTTCTAGCTAGGGCTGTTGACAAGGTTATGGTTCCTTCTGTTGGTTTCAAGTTGCTATATTGCACTGAAAAAAAATCTAAAAATATTATAAATTTCTTGTCCCAGTGTTATGTTTAATTGCTCCCTGTAGTTGCTATAGAAACCATTAAGTGGTCAGTGTGACCATATATTGGTAGGGACTTGGTTCACAATGCTTCATCTATTTGTATGTGGTCCATGCTGTGGAGCGGCTGGACAATACCTGACCCTTGGTAATAAAATCTGATATGCTTTATCTTGTACCATGTGCATCACTGCATTTAAAGAAAAATAGAAGGTGCATTTCATTTGTGCATTATAAATGAGACTCTAAAAAGAGGTTTCAGACAGCACTACAGGCACAGTAACAATGTGTTTTCAGATACCATGCTCTCCTGCTGAGGGTTTTGGTGAAGTCTAGAAATGTGAATAAAATTCCATTCTCTGCAATAAATATTATTATCTTGAGTAACCGGAAGAGTGGGAGGTAGGGGGCATATCTGAAGAATCTGATCCTGGTTCATAAAGGAAAGTAACCATGATTACTCTGATACTCAAAATCAAGACTGGTGAGTTGTCTGGGATCTGTGCGCCTCTTGGGCTGCCAGACCCTGACTCCTCAAGGCCACAGGAAGAAATAGTTGCAGTTCTGAGTTTGGACAGTATCTAAAGTCTCCAAAGTAGGTGTGTCTATAGCTTTAGTAAGGTCATCATAAATGAGGGGAAAAAACAGGTCCATATTCTCACCACTGGATTGGCTTGTACTTCTGTGGGAGGCAATGCTGCCAATTGCACTGTGGATGGTTAAACACTGTGTTTTTTCTTTTTAAGATATCTTGAAAAAATTCAATCCAAACCTCTTTGGCTTCTCCACTGGTAGCTCTAAGGAAACAGCTGGATTCAACGTTGCGGAGGGAGGTGCCACAGCACGGTAAGCCTGATCAAAACTGAGAAAGGGCAAAGACCTGAGGGGCTAACAGATTATCTTTCAAGTGCATGTTAAAGTTATTACTGACGGCCTACTTGTTTTGAGCATGTTTCTGTAATCTGATGGTTTTAATTGTTTAGGGGGGTTAATTTTTTTTTTTTTTTTTTTAATTCAATGTTTGGGGGGTTGTATCTTTTTCTACATTAGAGACAGAGAGAAACTTCCTTTCTTTATTTGACGACTTCACATTATTTCTGAGTCAATGCCTTAGTTATGCTTCTAATTCTACTAGTACCTTTTTCTGCCCAGCCTTCAGTATGCAGGCTCCCGATTCACTGTCAGGCCATATCTGTAATGAGGAAAAAAAAAAAAAAAAAAAAAGAGCTTCTCTCACTTATTCCTTAATTTCTGGGACACGTGCCTCAAACTAACAAATAGAAGGTGACTGCTACCCTAATGGCATTAAAAAATACCCGTGTTTGTAGTGGAAATAAAAGAATACAATGAGCAGCCGAGAATTAATTCTTTCTCCTCCTGAAGTAAAACTCTACTAGTCTATTAAGAATCAATATGTGGAAGAGTTCATATTGCATACACTGTACTGCTCTATGGATGCTCATGGAATTTATTTACAAGACTTTCTATGACACTTTTAACAGTCATCGAATTTACTGCAAGTGAGTTTCAGGGTAGATAGCAAAGCCTGTATAGCCTCTAAATACTTCATGAGTCCTCTGAGAAAAGACTCACAGTGATCTATGTGATTCTGGGAGTTCAAATAATGTAACCACATTTGTGTAGATGCTGGAGAGAGGCAGGGCTTATTAGTTCAATCACAGCCTTATTTTAGTATATCAGGAGCTCAAGTTTCCAGCTGGTGTCTCAGCGTGGTTTATGCTTTGGCCTGTGGATGTTGCATCCTGCCAGAGCTGGATTGAGACTCTCCAGCCTGGCAGTTCCACACTATAAACAATATCTTCTAGCTATGAGATAAGCTGTAGGAATTTAAGTCCAGATCAGGAAAGCTGGTTAGGTGCCCAGCTTCTGTGTAAGCCTTCAACTCCCCAACCAGATTTCAAAGGAGTTATGCAACTAAATGTCTCTGTGCGTCTGGGTATTAATGGTTTTCTCCAAACAAAATGCATTTAAGCCAACCCTGAGATGGGAAGAATTCATCCCAGTTGTCTGCCACTTGGCAGCCCTCTTAGCTGAAACCCTTTCAGATCAGATTTTTCACTTGTGCAACTGCTGCTGATCGTGGTCCTTCTATGTTTTCTTGGCCTTTTGAGGCATCACATTCCATGTACTGATTTCTGTTGATCCTAAGATTCCCTGAAATGAGGAGTGGGGAGAGCAAGATGATGTGGTCTCAGAACAGGTATCTAAAATGTTTTTGTCCTCTCACTACAGCAATATGTCAACCCAAGCACATGAATTGGTGGAGCTAATGAGAAGCAGCTCAGTAAGTGGAACCTGGAACACCCTTCAATGCTCCTGTGGTGTCTAGGAGATGACTTTAATTGATAGGATTCTTGAGTAGTGAAGAGTGCTTTACTGATGGAAGAAAAGTCAGTGTCCTTGTCTCTGGTGTGCTTTCCAAGATGAATGTGCCAGTGATTAGCCTTTAGGAGATGATAATTTACCTGTACAGATCCATGCAGGTAATGTACAAACACATAAGGCAGAGACTAATGTAGGGTGCAGTGCAGCCAGGGGTTATAAGGATGGTAGTGAGGAAGAGGAGAGATCCAAAGGCCCTGGGGACATCACAGGATTGCTTAACTGAGCAACAGCATTCAAAGTGGAGGCTGGAAAGGCTGAGTGTAGAATCGTTGGAGCAGGCACCTGGTCACCAATGTGAATTACACTATATATACGTGGTCTGGGAAGGGGGACAACTGAAGTCTTCCCAGGAGATTAGGCACTCTAAAGTTCTGTTTCTAACCAGAGAAGTGACTAATCAGTGGCCAGAATCCTCAGGACTGGGTGAATCCCTGTCATGCCACAAACTTTTGGGAATTAGCAGGTGTTCTAGTGTTGTGGACCAGCCTGACGTGCCAGCTCCACTGAGAGCTACAAAGGGCACCAAAAGGGTGACTCACTTTTAATTCAGTGGCTGCTGCTGCAGTTTGGGGTGGGGAGAGGAAATCTGGGGGAAAGCCAAGGCTGCCCTGCTCCAAGTGTTGGCTGAATTGGAGCAGGTGACTGTCTGGGTGTGAGCTGCTGGTTCAGAGAATTGTAAGGGAATGGGAGTGTCTGGTACTCCTTGGCTCAGGCTGAATGGGAAAGGAAGGTACTGAATAAGCAGAATTTGTCAAAGCATGTGTCTCTCCATGTCAGCACTCTTGATGGATGCTGCATGCTAACTCCATTGTCAGTTACTCTGCATTACTGATCATTTGGCAGAGTGAAGAGAACTGGCATTGCTCTTAAATATAATAGTACATGGCTCTAGAGCTTTGTTTTATTCACTGCTTTCTATGCATTTTAAAAAAAGGGGGGGGGGGGAGTCCTTGCCACACTTTGCATCTTCATGAAAGGCTTTCCAAGCAAAGTGCTGGTTAAGGAGAAGAATTCAGACCTGTGGGTGATTCCCAGGCCCTTCCTCTATTTGTGGTATCCTTTTGCAGATGTTTGTTATGTAAATGCACTGCACTAAAAATAGTTGCCTTTGATTCCTTTCTTTGTACTGAACGTTACAAAATGTTTTGATGAGATCCAGCTCTCAGCAGTGCCTATTGTTAGCTTGTGGTGACGTGGATGCTGCAGCTGCCCTTATAAGAGCTCAGTGAAGTCACCAGCCTCCTGAACTCTTCTATTTTAAACCAGCTGTCTGTTCCCTGGGGCGCCCCTTGCCCCTCCCAGCCGTGGGCTAATACTTGCCCAGCTGGCAGGGATCCCCAACAGCCCCAGTTCCACAGTTCCATGAGTCACTCCAGCATTCACTCTCACACTGCTTCATCCCCATGCTGCCCGCAGTATTCAGCCGTGGCTGGCAAATCTGTCCATCCCTGTCCTGAAGCTAACAGTTCTTTAGGGGCTCTTGCTGCCACAGACACATTTCCATGCTTGGCTACCCTGACAGATCTTGTTTGCTGAAGAGGATTTCCTTATGAAAGCCAAGGTGAATTGCAGCTACACTAGCAAACAGTTCACATTTTCCCCTTGGACAGATGCTTTTCTTTCGCCAGCTTAGCTCAGCATGCCTCTTTTCTCTGTTCTGCTGTGCTGTCTGTACCCTGTTTAGCCCCATTTGTGAATGTTACCTCTGCATGCCTAAGCAATGGATGTTGCAATATGTTTATTTTATGTGCCACTAGAAAATTAACTTCAAGGAAGATTGGAAACTGATCACTGTCCTCATTGGAGGCAACGACCTATGCCAGTACTGCTTGGACAAGGTTTGTACCGCTGAATTAGGCATGCTCATTCAGGCACTTGGCAAGCGACCAGCCCTGGGAATATAACCTTTCTCTCTCTCAGTGAGCCAAAGTTTATCTTTGTTTTAAAAGCCACTTAGAAGTCCCGTTCCTTTCATCTGTATTGTATCAGAAACCAGTGTGCAGCTTTTAATATTGGATCACTGTATCTCTGGGGCAATGCATTATTTAGGAATGAGCTACCTGTCCCCATATTGAACAAAACACCAAGGATAAACTGAAGAGCTCTCCCATCTTAAATGGACAAAGCTATCAAGATAGCATTGTGTCTCAGGCATGTTGTTAAGGGTGCACAAGTGAAGTTTTATTTTGGAAAGCATCTCCGTGCAATAATTACTGAGGATGCCTAGTTCTTGCTTCAGAATGACACCAAAAGAGATATTAGTTTATTGTGAAAAAGATGTCTTATCTAGCTGTCTGTGGTCATCCCCTCTGAAAAGGTTCCCATGGAACACACCGGGGGACTGGAGCCCAGCTTGTTGAAATGACCTGGGACTCTTCTCAGTTTTGTTCATTTTTCTTTAGAGGTTGCTGCCCTGGAGACTTTGCCTCCACAGCTGAACCTCTGTAACTACATTCATGAAGTCATTTTGCCTATAGGTTATGTGGGGCCTGACTACCTTCATATCAATTTCCCCAGACTGGCAGTTTAAAAAAAAAATATATATATATCACTCTGTTCATAAGGCAAACTTGACTGGTTTGGGTCCTATACAAGACAATGTGAAATCCTAAGATGTGATTTATGTAGTCATTCATCAGGAAAAGACTGCCAAGAACTATTATATACCTTGGGATTTTCTACACAGATTAAGGGAATATATTAGCAACATAGACGAGCACTATATATAACCTGTGTACATATGGCAATAAACCTCTTGGTCTGAAGATATATCTGCTGACAAAGGCAAAAAGGAGCATTGAGTCAGTATATCTTCTCATAGACTGCCTTGAAACTAGAGAATGAGGACTTCTTTATTCAGGTGAAGCTATTAAGCTTATTGGCTCCTGAAAGGAGATTGATCCTTTTTTTTTTTTTTTTTTAAATTACACAGGAAACCTATTCAGTGCAAAAATATGTAAAGCACCTTCAGGACGCTCTGGATATTTTCTATGAGGAGGTAAGCTTTCAAGATACCCTAGCAAGCTATGTTCTTGGCAAACACACTGATGTTTTTTGCACCTCTGATAGACTGCCAGTGGTTCTGTTTCATACAAGGTCATCTTCCAAATAGCTGGAGTCAGACTACTCCTCAGTACTGCACTTCAACAGCTATGTCAGATAATACCCTGAGGAAGCGGGCTGCAGTTTCAGGAAATCTGTGTGTTTCACAGCATTTTTGCTGTGGACTGAACATAGCACAACCCTACTGCCAGTTTTGGTGGCTAAACCAACTGTACAAAGTTTAATTTACCCTAGAGAAAATGGAAATGCCTCAGGGGGTAAAGCAGCATTTCAATTAGTTTGTACTAGCTGCTGGGAATTTTTTGGCTGACATCCACTGTATGTCTCCCTCCCCCTCCCTTTGTACATCATCCTGGCACATGCCATTGGTTGCAGTCGGTGCAGTTTGCACTGACTCCCTGACCTATGGATGACATGTCTTTCTCACTTTGTAGTGGTATCATGTTCTGTGATTTGGTATGTCTGGTTATTATAATCCCTGCAGCTCCCAAGAGCCTTTGTCAGCGTGGTGGAGATACTAGAGATTTCTGGACTGCGTCAGATCGCAGCAAGCTCTTCAGGGTGCGCTTTGACACTAAAGTAAGTGAGCAAAACAGGCCTTTGCCTTTAAACTGCTATTTTTTTTTCGATCAGTCTAAACTGCTTCTCCAGTAGGACATCGACATCAAGCTTTCCAGTCTACTTTTGTTGCAGCCTTTACCTGATGCACTCGTTCCCATCAGCTATTATTTCTTCTGAGCACTTCAGCTAGAAGACATGAGCCTGTACATAGCAGAGTCATCACTTTTCTTCTGAGCTTTAAGGCAGCCCAAGTCACCACGTAATTACTATACTACTGAACTTCAAAGCCTTTCTTGTCCAGCCATTCCCTGCTCAGCAGCACAGGCTGACATCCCTGGTGTCACTCCTTGTACTCAGTGCTGCATTGCTTATGGTGCAAGCTGGGCTGCATACAGCAGAGCATACAACCAGGAGCTGCTTTTCACACCTAATGGAGGAGATGAAAATCTTAATGCAAAGAAGATAGAGAGAGACTTGTTTTAGAAAGCAGCAGTGCCTTTACAGAGTCAGGGCATGAAAAGTTCTTTAGTCTAGTAGAAAAAGGTATAACAAATACCAGTGGTTGGAAACTGATGCCTAATGAATTCAAATGAAGTTAGGCACTGATTTTTAATAATAGAAGCGATTAACTACTGGAACACACTAGAAGGGAAAATAATGAATTGACTGTCTTGCTTGATGTCTTCATAGTAATTTCAAGCACATTTCCTGTAGGGCACATTTCAGTGAAGCACAAGTTATTACCCCTTGCTAAGGGGGTAACAGAATAAAACACACCGGTCTAAGGAGTCAGACTACATAAAAAATCTGTCTTTTCTACTTTTAAACCCATAGATTTCTGAAAATCTGCTGCAAGCCTAGATGTAGGTGTTTCACTGATGTTGCTTTTTTTTATATACTATCACATGTGATTTCTTGCTGATGTGTGGCATGCTAAACACTTTTCTGTTTGACTCAAGAGTTGCAGATCCTGCAACTATTGCCAGCTGTGACGGATGTTCACTTTGAAAACTAAGTCAGTGGGGATTTTTTTCTGAAGTATTTGTCCATTTCTAAGCCAACAAGGTGGCTCTCCTTTGGCATGTGAGCTTTGAGCACCTATCCTGAGCTTCTTGAAGCAGACACACATTGAAGAACCGCATAAGCTATCCCAGGTTGGCTTTTAATTATGGTATTTCTTTCATTGAAGGAATGTCTGCTCATGTTTCTTAAACCCTGAGGAAAATTCTTCTGAACTACAGGAAATTAAGAGAGTTAACAGAGATTTTCAGGTAACACCTTGGTTCTCTAACTGGTCATCTTAACTTGTGTCTTTTTATATTGCTTCCCTCACTGCTCTTCCCTTCCTCTTAAGCATATCTTCAGTAAGACAGAGAGGAACGTCTGGGAAACAGCTTTGTTACAATCTAACTAAAACCCTACCCAGCTAACCAGTTAGTAGTATGAGTCTTTCTACACTGCTTTGTTATTTGACCTCAGTTCTGAGCTGGAGGCAGACTGAGACCAGTTCTGTTTCCAGTTGCTGTTTTGACAGCTGAAAAGGAGTTACTGATGATGGCTGTTCTGTTGATATGTGTTTGTCCATTATGAAGCCAATGAATAGCTCACATGAATTACAAACTTATGTCACTGCAAGGGTGACAAATTACCTTGCATCAGCTGTTTTGTAGTTACACTTGGCAGAGAAAATAAACTAAACCAACCTGATATTCCTTTCATTTGCCATGGGCTGAGAGTATGCACACAGATAGCTTACCATGGGTCAACTTGCTATCTAAGAGTAACTTCTCATAGCCTCAGGCATAAGATTCACCCAAATTTAACAAAGCCTATAAATAGCTATTGGAGCAGAAGTTTTTCCATCATTCCATCCTTTGAATAGAATTACTGTATCAGTTCACATTATGTTTTCCAGTCCTCCATTATGGCTCTGTCAGTGGATATTGTTCAATGAATCTGACAATGCTCAAAAAAAATCCATCTTGGAAAAATCTTGTATAAACCCACCCAGGGGCTGTTTTCCTTAGCTACGGAACTAAGTTTAGGAATGTTCTGAGATATGACCAGGAGCAATAGAATTTATACCCATAAGCTGTCAAGTAAGAAGGAGATGTTTTTATTATCTGTATGAATGACTATTACTGTAGCTTCCAGAAGTGGCAGGTGATTTTTTTCAATGCTTAAGTTTTATTTCACTTCAGGCATACCATTCTGAAAATATCAAGTGCATTTCAGTGGCAAGTTGGCCTTTTGAACTCATTTATCACTTCTAAAAAGTTTGACATTCCTTTTTTAAAATTCTCTGCAAATTTGAATCTCATAATTGTGCAGTGCTGATTTCTATAAGTAATGTACAAACTACTTTTTTTTTTAATTAACAAACTTTACAATTCAAATTATCCTAGTTTCTCTGCATTTTCTTCATGAACCAAATTATTTACTTAGAGGTTCTCTGAACTGCTTTATACAACTGCATACTCTTGATAGCTGAGAAATGTCAGATGAAGCTTGTCAAGTAGCTTTGATGTTTCCAATCACGGAACTCCTTACAGGCTGAAGCCTTACAACTGATCAACAGTGGTCGGTATGAAAAGCGTGAGGACTTTGCAATTGTCATGCAGCCGTTTCTCCGAAACACTTTGTTGCCCCTGGATGGTGTAAGTCCTTTTTTTCTTTCTCATTATACAAGGACCAATATCTTGATTTCTCTAAAGGCAGTAAGATCTACACCACAAGGACTGTGTTTTCTTCTCTTTGCACAGTCTAGCAGCAGAAGGTGGACCCCATGATAAGAATGACAGAGAAGACAGGAAAGACTGTGCTGCCTGTGAATCAAAATGGCTTTAGGAGTCATTTGTGGTGTGCACACACTAAACCTAAGCACCTTCTGGCTTCATCTAAACTGCACGTTGGTTGCCCTCTTGCTTCCCTTGTTGGAGGCTTTGTTGGCATTCACCAGTTTTCTTCTGATGCAGGTTAAGGAGTATGTTCAGGTTTCCTTCATATGGGGACCAGCACTTGCATTCCTGTCTCATCTCAGCCTGGAAACAAGAAGCATCCTTTGAAGCCAAACACTGATTCACCTTCTTCTTTTCCCTAGCATTAGCACTATGTATGCAGTACTTTTAGGGATACCAATATTCAGCGTAAATCCTGGTCAAAACCACCGAGTTTTGCATAATATTGGTGGTTCTGTCATATCATCCCTACTTTGTTCTAGCAGCCTTCATGTCCAAAGAATGGTTGACATATTGATAAGGCTCATTTTCCCTAAGAAATATATTTACCATGACTGTATAAGTCCACAATTTTTAATGCTGCCTGAAATTTAGCAAAATTTCAATACTTAAAAGGTTGTGAGTCTGAGTTGTGGGAGTTTTACAAGACAAGGCAAACAGTTTTCTATCAGTTCTGTGCAAGGTGGAGTGTGGATTAATGGCAGAGTCCACATAATAGACACGACTGTTGACTTAGTGACAAATTTAGGTTTATGATGAAAATAGTTGTATGAAGTTGAGCAGACTGCATTACACGAAAGGTCTCAAGATGCAGTAAGCAGCCCATAGTTAGGACTATCTAAGTTTATTTGCAGTGTCAAAGTATAAGCTTATTGCCTTCAGGAAGATACCAAAATTGTGAAGTGGGTATGCCACGTACAGTGCACTATTAGATATGTTAGGTCTCAAAAGTTTAAATGTGCTGAGAAGACATTTTTGCTTTTATTGCAGAATGGCAAGCCAGATCTGAGTTTCTTTGCTTCAGACTGCTTTCATTTCAGTGCAAGAGGCTATGCTGAGATGGCCATGGCTCTCTGGAATAATATGGTAAGAGGCTGCAACCTAAATCCCTGTGTGTTTGTGGTAGCAGACCCCAGAAAAGATCATGAGAAAGGTGTCTGAAACAAAACTGTAAGCAAGAAATCACATATCCTAACAAGAGGGGGGCTGCTCAACTCCAAGACCCTTCTCAGTCTGTGTTGTTTAGGTACATGATCCAAAACGATCATTTTCATAAAACAGTGCAAGTCTTTTGCTCATTCAAAATGAGAAGTCCTGAGAGTCTTAATGTATTGAAAAATACCCTTCTTATTTGGTAAATAACTTGCATTAAAGCAAAAAATCAGCCCAGTTAAACATTCAGTCCTGTAGGCTTCCTGAAAATGCCTGTTGCATAAGCTTGCCCTTCTTCAGCGAATTCTGCTAGATTTATTTGGAAAACATCCATGTGATTGAATTTTTTCTGCCATTACTAACATGGACGTATTGTGCCACCCACTCTAGTATCTGAAGCAATTCTAGTAGAGTCACTGAAACTAATGGAGGGCTGAAATCACACCTGTGATGCCTCTGCTTACAGTCACAGTCCTTCTGTCATTTGGGGCAAAATGATAGCTTTTGTCTAGTGCTGGAAGAGTGTGTAAGAGGCACATGTTGGCCTCGATAATTCCAAGGTCACAGTTGCTTTCAGAACCATAATGATCCTCATGGTCGAAGGAAGACCATGGCATTTTCATGCCACAATGACGTTGACTAATCTTATAAACACCAGTACCCAAACATGCTGTGGTGGCAGAAATCCTGTATCCTGGTTTGTACAAGAAAGAAGCATAAATGGAGGGGAATTTCTTTTCAGTTTAAGTAAAAGCTTGAGCAAGATGAAACTTAGAGGATACTCCAGAATGAACTTGAGCACAAAGACCTGAAAATGCATGGCAGAAATCTGTGCAGTTGCCCCATATAGGTCCAAGCAGTAGACGTACAGTGCATGCACATGCTCTCAGTAATTGATTTGTGCATGCACAGCAAATGTGCCTGTTTTCTATCAGGCTTCCCTGTCTGGGACTCCAGATGACAGCAGTCTGGTAAGCTTCATTGTCCGGAGCTCAAAGAGGGCTAATGAACAAGCCCAGAAATCCCAGGAAATTGTAGAAAACATTCAAATTGAACATGGGTGCAGGTTTCTGGAAGAAAAAGAGACAGTACCTCGAATACGGTAGCCTTAAATTGGGTTTCTCTTGCCACATGGTGTTCCTATTGGCCAATACTCATTACTGAATCATCCTAGGTCAGTTTTCTATGCCACCGGACTTTTATTCTGTCCAGACTCACTCATTTCCTATGAATGTAAGGATATTGACACAAAGCTTCCTACTGGGGTGGTGGGGATCAGGTTCTAACTGATGCAAAGCACAACTATGCCCTTCCGTAGAGATGTAACAGTCTGCACCAACTGTAGATTTTATTGTTTACTATTTAAATCTAGTTCTCGTAACACATCCCTGGTTGTTGCTTTCAGGCCATGTACAGTGAGGCTGTGCAAGCTTACTGTAAAGTCCATACTGTTTCCCTGTTCCCTGAAAAGCTCAGCAGGTGGTAGGCTTGTGGCCAAATGACGTGGATTATTGTCAGTACCTGTAAAGGGCCAGAATGTGCCTGGCTGCTGCATGGGTGTACAGGGAGGCAGATGGCTTAAGGAGCCTCTCCCTCACCGTGATGTTCTTTGCCTTTTTTGCTTCAGGCAAAGCAAAGCATGCTCCTGCTCTCTGAAGTCAGAGGACTCTGTAGTCTTAAGGGGCCCTCAGTGGTCCCAAATCTACCTCATTGGTCCCCTCACTCAGGAGAAGAGATCACGGTGTTTAGTTTGTGTCTGCCTTCATGTTTGCCACATGCTCTAGAGGAGCTGTGTTTCTTCCAGAAGCTGCCCTGCACACTCATGAGCATGGGGATACTGTTATCTTCAAAGCTCAGAAGCTAATAGTCCCAAGGAACAGATCACACAGAGATGAAGAAAAAACAGCTGGCTACAGAATTTTGCACCTTATCATCCTTAGTCTGGGCTCTGTGCCAGACTCCTTACCAAGTGATCTGGCATGGGGAGTATTACAATTATCTACAAATAAACAGTTATACTGCAGACAGAATGCTACAGAATATGAGCGACATGTCTTACAAATGACCCCATCAGAATTTGAGGTATTCCATTTAAGATGAAACAAAACTACCAAATTCAGTCTTCACAACACTAGCTGGCTGGCAGGCCAAGTGATTAGGGTTCTTATACGAGTCCAGTAGGACTTAAAAACAATCAGAAAAACTTGCCATTCTGTTTTGCCTCTTGTCTTCTCTTCACTTGTTAGATTTCATCCCTTCCCTAGTCATACTTTGCTGTGGTTCACCTTTCCCTCTTCATTTTTCAGTCTCTACTTTTTTTCTTTCTTATTTTTCTTTTTCTAAACTGAACTAGAGAGAGAAAGTATTCCCAGTATTTTCATATGGGAATCTTATGAACAGGATTTGTTGTGTTGGGCTTTCTGTGGTGGTGTTTCTTTCCTATGTACATCTGACATTTTAATCACTTAACAGTAAACGCACAAATAGACAATAGCAGAAACACCAGCACTCCTCTGTGCTGTGTTCCCAGAGATGATGGATGACAACTTTGTGGCTCTCTGTGGGCCAGTCCTGAAGTCATTACTTCAGGCATATCCGTACAGAGTTATAGACACTTCGGTTAACATGACTGAGAAAGCCTCTACTTGTTAGCTTGACTATGGTAACCAATGGTACGTGGACTCCTAGCCAACCACACATACTGTATGCCACTAGTCTGGGCATATTTTGAGTTTGAAATGGACTCGGGGTGAGTCTTTGGTCAGCTATTGCAACTTAGCTGACAACTGATAGGATAAACAGCTTTATTTAACTCTCTTCTTGCAATCTTGTGAATCTCAGCTAAAACTCCCAGGGAATTTCTTGTCTGAGTGACGGCTGCAAAGGTTGGCACCATCTCATCATGTCTCTACATCATTTCTGAAGTCAGTTCCATCACTGTGACACTTAAGCATCTTTCAGTACTGTGCTAAGCAACATGACTAACATCTGTCATGTGGGATTTTTTTCTTTGTGGTTTATACTGTCATCTGAGATGTGTATGTGGGAGAATTGGGTGTATAGTGAATGACTTTGTTTTAGCAGAATATTTATAAAGCATGTGGTATTCAGAGTTATTTTCTCTTCCACTGAGTGAAAAAGGAGGAAAGGCTTCTCCTTTTTCTTGCTTCCTGAGGGAGTTTTCCTGTAGACAGTACATCAGATTCTCAATGTCTTCAGTTTGAGTGTTACAATGTTTGGAAACTTTCCTGTGATGCGCCTTCTACCATATTCCTTTATTACTGCAAACACCAAAAGGTTGGATAAAAAGTAGTAACTACCTAAGTCAGGAAAGTCTAAGGAGGAAAAAAACCCCACCATTATGTTTACTGTTCTTTTCTCTTCTTCAGTTGGAGCCAGTTGGTGAAAAGCAGACTTACAACAACTTTACTCATGACAGATCAAAACTCAAGTGTCCAAACCCAGTAAGTAAGCGCCAAGATGTCCACGCTCTCCATTAACCACTTCTCTTTTTCTCCTTTCTTCTTATTGGTAACATTCTTTAAAATAATATCTTTATGAATGCTTTAAATAGCTAGAATATACTCCTGTTTTCCTTATTATGCATAGGAAAATCTACTTAAAATTTAATGCAAAATGAAATTATTCTTACTGCCTGGAAAGCCTCTCATTTAAGCCAATTTTAATGAGTCTACATATTTCCATTTGGTTGTCTGCAGCAAACAAAATTGTACATTATGACTTCACTCTCTAAAATGGCTTTTTCTGTTTTAGGATTTTTCAGGTAATAGAGTTTGAGCTAAGATAGACAGAAGGCAGGAACAGATGACAGTTTGTGTAAAGATTGACAGTTCCTCTCCAGAAAGTGTGGTTGGCATATTGTCTGAATGCTGCCTGTTGAGTGATCTGTGGTTTTAAAAACTTTTCTCTCCCTTTGTAGGAGAAACCCTTTCTTTTCACACTGAGAAACAGTGGATTCAGAAATTCAGATCTCAATTTGAAGAAAACTGAACCTTCAGTCCCCTATTGGGCTGTCATTGTGGCTGTAGCAGTTGGAGTGCTGGCGGGTTCTTTATTCATCTGGCTTGTGTCAGGAAGAAGAGCCAAAAGGCACCAACATGAGAATGACACAGAAAGGAACATTAAAAAGACATCTTTCTAAAGCAAATGGAACAAACATCTGTCTCCGTTGAGTCTGCTCTCTGGTGTGATGCAGAGAGCAGCAGAATAAAAAAAACTGTTGGATATAAATGAAGCTTCTTGGTTAGCCAGAGGTTTTGGGGCCCAATAATTTTGAACAGAAATGTACTGTAGCTTCTGCAGATCAGTCAAGTGGAGGATGAAGTTTAAAGTGTTAAAGCTTTTTCATTGTGGGATGCAATTCTCCATTTCATTAATAGAATTCAGGATGTCAGTTGCTTGCATGAAGTAAGAAAACTTATTCAGGCATCTTGGCACATTAATTGTGCATCTGCCTTTTTTTCTTATAAAACTGTATGTAAAGTTTAGATACAGGTCCGTGATTGTGGTCTGGTATTCCCCAATAGCAAAGTAAGACAAAAAAGAAAAGCTGCAATTTCACATGTTAGATTCCAGCAAGACCATTGAGTTGAAGGTGCTAAGGTCATTCTACACAGGAAAGTACAATGCCATGGAAACATCTTTAGGCCAACTACTGGTGCAGTCCCGGGAAGCACAGCTAGAATAGCTGTACATTCTCTACTCCTTGAATTCCAGGACTGGTGTCTGGGACTGGACGTGGTGCTGGGCCATGTGCATCACTTCTCCTCCAGGGCTAAATAGCCCAGGGCAGTCCTGTATCCTCCTGATCACTGCTGTGCAGCAGCCAGTTCCAGAATTACTCTTCCTCTGAAGAAGAAATTTCCTCACTAGCATGCATTAGGGAGTCTAAAGAAAAATGAAGTACCTGAATGGCAACCTAGCCTGGCTGAACCTCATAGGACCTGTGGTGTGTTCAGGTTTCCCAGATTGAGGTCACAGTGGCTGTTCTCCAAGGAAGAATTTGCAAAGTTTTTTTTCAAAATTCTGATCAGGAGTTAGAGGAGGTAATTTCTGGAAATCAGACATACCTTGTTTTATGCTTGCAGGTCAATACAATCTACTAGGACAGAGAAATTTCAGAGGTTTCCTGTGATCTTGTTTTCCACTATCTTTATGTCCAACATCAAACACTTCAAATGTTGATTTTATTGAAACCAAAGTGGGGTTTGAACTGGTGTGATTTTTTTCTCTTTTATTTTCTCTTTTCTTTTTTTATTTTTTTTTTCTCTTGCTGACATGTATAACATTTCCATTCCAGAAATGCAAATGAGCAGAAAATTAAAATGTTACAGGGAAGAAAGTGCTCTGGGGTGCCTAAATCTACTCATTACACACACAGGTGGTATTCAGACTCCCCCTTTTTCCATTTCACCCCTGTCATTGTCCTTGCTAAGATAAAAAGATGTGGGTAAAATACAAGTTGTATAGTGAGGTTTCAGGGGCTGTAGCTCCCCTCACCTCTCCTTTGATCTGCACGCCAAGGTTGAGCTACTACTACTAGGAGGACTTTTATTTGCCTAAATCTTACCCACGGGTGTGTGACTGGGAGCTCTACGTGCAGCCCCAAGTGGGAATATATTTGGAATGCAAAACAAGAACCTGCATCTTCTTTCTGTGTAGCACAGGCACCTCTGCTGCTCTTCCTGTCTCTGTCTTCACTGTGGGTTTGTTAGTAATCTACCTGATATCCCAACTACTGGCATTTATTTAGCTCAGCCTCAAACCTGCAATGCAGGAGACAATATTTACTATGTTCACATCCATTTCACAGCACCTTCACCTCAGACATATTGTAGAATATAAACCTCAGAAGTGGGGAACCTGAGCAAATATCTTGGTGGATTATGAAAGCTACACTCTCTTCACATTCCTAAATGTTGTTCTTGTGAGTTGTCTTCCCTCGTGAGAGCTTGGATAACCACTACTCATACAGCTCTTGGCTTGGGAAGGAGTAACAAGATAGATATAGTTAGGTAGGTGTCAAGTAGAAGGGGACAGATTCTTTTCAGTGGTGCCCTGTGATAGGACGAGAGGTAATGGTAGCAAGGTGAAACACAGGAAGTTCCATCTCAACATGAGGAAAAACTTTTTCACTGTGAGAGTGACAGAGCACTGGAACAGGCTGCCCAGAGAGGTTGTGGAGTCTCCTTCTCTGGAGACTTTCTAGACCCACCTGGATCTGTTCTTGTGTGGCATGCCCTGGGTGTTCCTGCGTTGGCAGGGGGGTTGGACTTTATCTCCAGAGGTCCCTTCTAACCTCTACCATTCTATGAGTCTACAGTTCTCTGCAGAACCTTTCATCAGTACTAGGTATTTCAAAGGAAAGTCAAAACAGTAGTTTGGTGTTGATTTACCTTTCTAAATCATGTGTGGATGCATGAAGTGGAGAGGGGGTCTTAGAGCATGAGTTAGAGATACAAAATGATACAGTCTCTCACATCAGGTTTGCCCTACCTAGAGATGGGTACAAGTGCATCTTGAGTTTCATGCCAGTGCCCCCAGCTAGACTAACTAGACATCTCCTTTCCTCGCTTAGCTAAATTTTGTTCAGAGCTTCTGAAAGCAAAAACATTAGAAGTGCAGCCTGTTGGGAAGTGAGGGGAAAATGGCTCTCAGCTCTTCCACCATCCAGAAGGATTCTAGATTGGAAATAATTATTGTGTAGCAGCCTGGGTGACTCTGTGTTGTACTGCAGATCCTCAGTTCCCTGTGGCATTCAGCTCTGTAAGGAATGCTGCCATTACCGGTGTTTTTGGGAAGGGAGAAACCATCAGGCTTAAATGATATTGGCTCTGTGTTGCTTCTGCAACAGGAGACTTTTCCCCTAGTTTCTGTAGCTGTGGTGTAACTTTAATGCACTACTACAGCGGGAGCACATAGGAGCTGGAGCAGGAACTAGAGGGCTTCTCATTTAGGCTATGGAAATATCTTCTGGCATCTTTCTTGTGTGTACTGAAGCATGCGATGAACTGCACTGACATTTAAAAAAAAAATAAATCAAGAATCATGCAGTTTGCAGCTGCTTCACAAGCAAAATTATTTCCTTGAAGATATTACTGCTAAGCATTCCCTCTGTGCACATTAAATGGAGGCAACATTAAGCTGGAGTGAATGACAAATGATAAGGTCTGGATCTTGATCTCGCTGCATTCAGAATCACATTAAAACAGAAAGTAATCTGTGCATTTTAGCTGTCAGTTGTCCATTCCCCTTTTTTCGGTAATACCATGCCCTTGGTTTCAAATGCCTCTACGGCATTTTCCCTCCTCAGCAAACCACTGAGTAGGACAGATTGCCTTACTGGTGCACAAAAGAAGAGAGGCTTATGAGGAACCTCAAGTCTGTCCAGACAAGTTCATGAAATGGATGCGATCTTAGCCTAGGATTTTGCTTTGGCCAATAATGGTCTCAACCACCACTGAAAAGCACCTCTTCTGTGTAAAGTGACTTCCTAACATCATGAGTAAACAGGCTTTATTAACTCTTCCTCTGGAGAAGAGCTACAGCTCAGCCTGCCTGAGCAGTTGCTGTCAAAAGGACCTTTGCGGGTACTGGCCTTGCTGCCCAGCTCAGGTTGTTGTGAAGGGCACTGGGAGTGTTATGCTGTAGCCTGGTCTTGAGAAGTAATCTGTTCTTCAAATAGGGAAGCGATGGAGCCTGACAAGTGTTGGCAAATCATTTATCTACAGCTTTGTCAGCAGTCAAGTTCAAGGTCTGGCCGCCTTTGTTGCTGCTGACGGACCTCCCACTAATCATGGTACAGTGGCCGCATTTTACTTTGTACGGTCAAATGGCACAAAAAGGTTTCATCTAGGGTCTGTTTGCCCTAAAGTCCAGTTTAGGTGCACAATGACCTTGAAGAGAGGGGGAAATTAAGGAAAAACGTGGACAGAAGAATTTTGTGTGGCTTTGGAGATTGCTCGTCTCTCCTTGTTTCCTCTCACCAGCTTCTAGATGGTGAGATACAGATGTATTGTTGACAAGTGATGTCATTTTAGCAGCTGATCAGTATGTTAGAGATTAGGATATTGGTGCAAGAATTTTGTTACTTTGAGTATTTGGTTAAAATGTTGAGGTGAAACAACCCCGCCCCAAAAAGAAAGGCATGGAAAAGTCCTGGTTTATTACAAATCTGTGGTTTTGCGATTCACATTCCTTGTGGTATTTAAAGAATTTACTATTGGAGGACCACAGGTTTACAATGCTTACTCTCTTTTACCCCTATTTTAAGGGAAATATACCTGGGATTTTAGGAGAAGCAAGACAAAAATCTATCCATAGAGTAGTTCTCAAATTACTTAAATGAAACACATTTTCTGGGTATCATATATCTCTGAGCCCAATGGCAAGGGATGTTAATGACAATGATTGTGTTAAAACTATTTCTGTCCTGAGTACACAGTTTGCTCATCTAGGGACCTGAGAAACATTTCTAGCACCAGGAGTCTTTGTCTAAAAAAAGGGGGTGGTGAAAGAGGGGAAGGAGGTTGGCACATTTTAACTTAGCACATGCTGTGTATCTTCTCTTTAACTGTCAGCAACTGTCCTTGCCACCACTTAGCTTTTGTGGACACTGGGTGTGACACTGTCTTTTGCCTATTGAATTCCTTTCTGAGTTCAGTAAATTTCTCTTATGCGTTTTGGAACCTAGTGCTATCAACAGACACCTGACTTGGGGAGAAGATTATTAACTTAGCTTCTTTTGATGAACATCCTAGCACAAAACAAAAGTTGTTCTGGTTTTGACAATCAGAGAGAACAGTCACCCAAGGGAAAAGACAGAAAGCTCAGGGCTTGAGCAATTTTAGAAAACAAATCTAAAAAAAACATGGGAGAGCTTATTTAAGGGATGTTGGAACTACTCCCTTGTAGCCTCTAGCTGGAAAAAAATCCCTTATGTCTTTCCATTTCTGTGACCTATGTGACAGTTACTCATAATGCAGTCATAACTAGATTAAATTATGTGGATTTTACTGAGAAAATTTCATTCATTGAACTGCATGGAATTTCCCTAGTTGCAGGCCTTCAACAGGGTTTGTAGAAGTCATATATGGAAACATTCACTGTGGGATGGACTATGGGATCCATGAATGTGTTTCATTGGTAGAGTGCTTGTAGTTGACAGGCCTTCTGCTTCCTTACAAGGTGGATTTAATAGTCCCTTTGGACTAGTGGTGCTGCAGGGACATGGTTCAGTGAGAGGCAGTCAGGAATTTCTGCCAGTGATCCATAGGCTGACCCTGGAGTGAGTTATTTCAGCTGGAGAAACCAGCTGCTTCCAGCCATCTACAAATGCTTTCTCATTGGCATAAAATGATTATGGCTGTGAAGAAGAAAAATGAACTGACACCTTTAAAGTGTCAGTATCATAGCCATCAAGGATTTATTTAAAAGTCCATTTAGTGTTAAAAACTAGATGTGACGGAAAACCCTTTAGCTACCATTTGTTGCTTAGGTGACTGGAAACACCACCTCAGGGCCTCAGTGGGTTTAGGCTATGATAGGAGATAATCCCCAAAGTAAAACAGTAGCCTGGGCCACTCAGTAGAGGTTCAATTTAACATCAGCAAGAGAGCAGGACCCTGGGCATTTCAGAAAAACTTGTGTAACAGTTTCACAGTGTGTGGATAAGGCAGGAAGTACTTTCCATGCTCTTGCACAAACTCAGTTTTGCAGTCAGTATCTCCTGTTAAAGTCACAGGAATTGGCCAGTTCATCTCTCCACTCACCAGGGATTTACCTGCACTTGCCAGGTTGCCCACAAGTATCCTCTGAATTAGTTTTCAGATTAAAGTATAACACAGGAGTTACAACTAAGTGGAGAAGAGACAGCTGGAATAGATTAGACAACAGAAATCAAGGGTGCATCTTCCAAGAGTTTCTAAGACTTGTTCTCTGCTTACCTCTCTCAGCAACCATCTTGTATTACCTCAGTGCAGATATTGGAACCCTCAGAAAGCTCAATTGTCTGCAAATACAGCTTCTAGAGCTTGGAGTGCAGCAGCTTCTTAACATCCCACAGCAAAACCAAGTGATTACATGAATCATATAATAGCCCTGAATATTCCTTCCAGACCCTCCAGGGATCTGATGAGTGGGCACACCTAGGCTGTGAATCCCAAGACAGCCTCAGGTGGAGGACAGACAGCGAGATGTCTGTCTATAGGCAAGAAGATAACACCTCTGGAAAGGGGCCAGATCAGGTATTCAGGTATCTAAATCTTTTTTAAGTTTGACAACAGAGTTGAGCATGTATTCTGAAGAAATGACGTGGGACTCTATGGACCATATTTAACAGGATTAGATGTTTGTATTCCACCATTGTGTCATCTACACAAGCTTTTTGTGCATCTGACCTGAAAATTGCACAAATGTCTCTCAGCCTTTGGCATAACATTTATCTATCACATACTTGTTTTGTGGCATGAACTGACCTTCACCTGCTGCTGCTCCTGCTGCACTAGTTAAACAATGTCTTAAACCCTTTCCCCTACCTGAGACATCCTTTTGGTACAGCCACCAGAAATCTCTGGTGCAAGATAAGTAAATAAGCCAGCCTGGCAACTAGGAAATTACCCTGGCTGTCACTTATTCAACAATGAAATATTCAATGCCTTTGTTGAAGGACTGTCTAAAGCATTTTACAAATATTTATGAGGGTAGTTTGTGTGTCCTAAAATTCCTGTAAGATAGTCTTATTACCCCCCCCATCAACAGATGATGAAATTTAGGTGCAGAGGGGTGAAGTGGTGTGTCCTGGGCTATGTGATGAGTCAGTGACTGCAGGAAATTAAACCCAGAAGTCCTGGCTCCACAGACACAGCCCAGTTGTGTAACCACTATACAACTTATCACTCAATTGCTAATATAGCCAGACTGGCAGCTGTGCCAACTTTATGCCTGTTTTTCCCCTTAGCTTAAATGCAAATACAGCTAAACATTGGCAGGCTGTGCGAGTGAGGAGAGAATGGTGAGGAGCATCAAGGATCAAGTCTGTCCTTGTGCTCCATATCTGCACAGGGGCACCGAGCTCTCGGCAGCACTTTGGCAGAGGCCCAGGCTGTGATTATCCCAGGGTGGCGAATGGAGACAAGAGAAATTCACTGCTCTCCCATCGTGCTCCCACTTGCATTACCCACACCCAGTAATTAGCTCACCAGATTCCACCTCCATCCATCATACGAGATGGAAGGCAGCAGGTTGCACCCTCTCACCTAGCTCTGAAAGGATCCTTGCACGCTAATTAGAGTAGGAAGAGTCAGGATTTTAGGGGATTTGATCTCAGATATGTTAAAATGGTGAAGGTATGTCCTTTAGAACAGGAAAAAAAAAATCCTATTGAGAAGAAATGTTGCTGAAATGGAATTTTTTTTTTCTTGCCCCATGGGTCTGTTTATCTTTCATTTTTCAGTTAGTAGAAGAAAAATGATGAGGGAAAGTAGTCCTAAAGTGAGATTTTTCATTTAAGAATGCTATTTCAAAGACTGTTTAGTTTCAGAATATTCAGAAGTGCAGGATGTCTGCCTTTTCACTTATTTTCCAGCTGAAAGCATATAGTTGAAAACATACAGTTGAAAAATATTACTGTTTTGGAACCTTTAAATCTTTTTTATATTGCCATCCTGATTTTCGAAATGGAAACTGTGAACCACCAGCATGTCTGGGGAGAAGAAAAGTTGTTCCTTCTGAATAGTTCCAGTAAATTCTAAGTTGTTATTTCAGCACTTGAGAGGCAGCTTCATTGCAGAGATAATTCCTGTATTGATCAACACAAGCTATTTGTACCAAGTAACTATGCCAGCTATGAGAGTGACCACAGACCAAAACCACTGTCGTGCAGAGTTGTCATCCATGCTGCTCAACAGTACCAACATGTAGCTCTAAAATCAAATTATTAGGAGCCATCTTCAGTAAGAAACCCTGCAATGTAATTACTGTAGCAGTTGCAGCATATGTGTGACCATCTTCGTTGGGTAAGCCTTTCCCACTGACTCCAACAGCAGCCCAGAATACTTAAAAAAAAAAAAAAAAAAAACAAAAACAAAAAAAGAACGGGGGGTGAACTTTCTCCCCACAAATCCCACGCCACCACCCGCCCACACTTCACCCAGCTT